>VZRZ01006947.1:35381-49227 GCA_013398175.1 Climacteris rufus
GGAAGTGGGAGGGGAAGTGAGAGGGGAAGTGGGAGGGGAAGTGGGAGGGGAAGTGGGAGGGGAAGTGGGAGGGGAGGGGTCGGAGGAGTTTAGCTGGAATGGACGCATGGCAATCATATAATCCACCTGCCTGACCAGTTCAGGGCTGACTAAAAGTTGAAGTGTGTTATTAAGAGAATTGTCTAAATTCCTTGTAAAAACTGACACTCTTGGAGCATCGACCACCTCTCTAGGAAGCCTGTTCCAGGATTTGACCACCCTCTCAGTAAATGAATACTTCCTAATATCCAGACTGACATCCAGACTGATCTTCCCTTGGGACAACTTTGAAGCATTCTAACACTGGATACGAGGCAAAGGAGATCAGCACCTTCCTCTCCACCTCCTCAGGATGCTGTAGAGAGCTGTAGGGGCTGTGAGGTCACTCCTCAGCCTCCTGTTCTAGACAAGCCCATAGGATATTCCTTAGTCACTCCTTTTAAGACATTCCTTCGAGCTTTTTTCCCAGCTTTGTTGCTCTCCCCTGGACGCATTTAAGAACCTTCACAGCCTTAAATTGTGGGTCCAGAACTGCACACAGCAGTCTGGGTGAAGCCACACGAATGTTGCATACAACAGGATAATCGCCTCTTTTGGCCAGCTGGTTACACTGTTTTTGGTGCATCAGGATGTGGTTTGGCTTCCTGGCTTCCAGGACACCCTACTGGCTCCTATTGAGCTGCTGTCGACCAGCATTCTCATTTATTCTTGAACAGCATCTGTCCCCTGATCAAGTAGGTACTCATTAAGTACAGCCTCATGGAGTAGCAGCCAGCAAATGCTGTAATGTGGGGGTTTCTGAACTAGAGATGGGTTATGTCATAGGTTGCCAGATGGACATATGTAAATACAGTCATATGTGTCCAAATGTTTTGCCCTGCTGTTGTATATATTTTCAGAAGCACATTTCCAAAAAATAAAAGCAGAAAATAATTAGACCTTATTTGAAAATCTGTTCTTTCCAAATACCATGGTAGAAACAGAAATCTTGACATTGAAACTTTTACTGGGGTTTTATTGTTTTCCTGTAGGTGTTGTTGGATAGCGGACTCAGAACTAATGCAGTGAGACCCTCTATAAGTACTTTCTTTGAATGAGCATTATGTAGTCCCACTGTTTCATTGACATGTTTTGTCAAACATCCACCAGATGTCAGTACATACTTGCACAATCCAGTAAGTTCTGTCACAGAGATGTTTCTAACACAAATCTGGTCCTTTTGCTAATACAAAAGTGCAGTGTTGCACGTCACTGATGCTGTTGCTGCAAAAAAGGTGCAAATTAGTGCAAAAAAATCATTCTCTAAATGACAGATAAAAAAATAGAATTTTAATTTTGTATTGTTCTACATCAAATGGTTTGGCTGCTAATTAATTACAACTGCTCTGAGTTTTCATATGTGAAAACAAAATATGAGGCATATTTTGAAATATGAGAGATGAGCTAAAAAATGAGAGAGTTAGACTTCTTCAATCTTTAGTAAGGAAGACTAAGGAATAATTTTATTATTGCCTTCAAATATCTATATTGTCTTATAATGTGGACGAACCCAGACTGTTCTTAGGCAAGCACAGCTATAGGATGTAGGACAATAGATACAAGTAAGGAAAATCATTATTTGACATTAAAAAAAAAAACCCACAACCCACAATTGGATCATATAAATGCTTGTGGAATCTGTCTTCAGCTATTCAAATTAAAGAAGGTCATGAGCAACCTCCTCAAGGTTTGAAGTTAGATCCAGCTTCAAAGTTCATATAACAAGGTTTGGACGAGGTGATCTCCAGAGGTCCTCTTCAATCTAAGTTATTCTCTGGTTTTATTTCAGTGACATTTCAGAAGCAGGAGATATTAAGGCACAAAATGTCATTAGGCTCCAATCTGTAATCTGATTTTATTTTTTTTTAAATAACTTACAGAAATAAGAAAATTAGCCTCCTGACTACAATAGTCAGATATTTCTTTCCTCTCAGGAAGTTGGCAGCTGCACTGAGACGTCTCAGTGATTTTCTATATTTCTATATTGCATGAGGCAACTCCATATACAAAATTCATTATCATGAAACTTCTTCTCAATGACAACTTATTTTTTGAAATGTCATCATTTGGTTTTGTATCATTATAAAACTGACAAGTTTGTTTTATTTCCTGACTCATTATTAAATTCTCCACATAAGTCTGGTGATTTTTGATGACAGCTTCAGTTGGGAAGTGTTTCAGGACCTAGTTTGCATTGTTTGAAGAGTTTAAGAATATTTATTGAAACATAATCAAAATAGAAAGAAATGTGGGTCTAAAGTAAATATCTAACTTAAACAGATATTTTCTCAGTGCAATAAGAACAATTAAAAATATATTTTAATGAGAATTACTCTGATTAGCAGTGATAAAATATATTTTCTTCTGAAAATCTGTAAACATACTACACAATAATTGCATTCCCTTTCACTTTTCTTGCCAAGTTACTCTTATAAATTCTTCAGATAAAAATTGAAATGTTGAATATATAATTACTTTCTCATAATTTCCCAAAATCTTGGAATGATAGATCCCTGTCATCCTCAATGTTTTGTACAATACATTGTGTACAAACTAGGATTAATTATTTATCATGATTTTGAAAACAGTGGTGTGTGGCCCAATAAGTTTGACAGCAATATTTAACTCAGTTGGTCACAACATGGTGCTAGTAGTGACGAAGTTAGGAGTTTGATCCCTGTTCAGGCCATTCACTTTAGAGGTGGACTTGATTATCCTTGCGGGTCCCTTCCAAATCAGAATATTCTCTAACATTCCTATTGCTTTAGGTTTACCTTTTGTTTATTTTCCTGCATGAATGTTTCATGCTTAAACACTTAAAAGAATACTGTTCTTTTACTCACAAGATTAATCAAACCCATACATAACTTAAAACCAGATGCACAACCCTTAACTGGAATGTAGATGAAATCCTGAGTGTTTTGTTCTAGAAAGAAATGGAAATTGCATTTCATATATTATTTCTGAAATAATGATCTAATTTGTTTGATTCAGAGAAACGATACACTGTTTTCTGATAATGATCCCTAGAGGCACAAAGTGATGTCCAGAGGCCTAAAGCTGCTCAGTGCAGCAGTCAAAATGTTTAATACTGGCTGAAACTAGAGAGTGTTGTACTCCAGGGATGTATTGATAAGGAATCTTTTGTTGGCAAGCCTTAGGTAAAAATTAGAGGTGTGAGGATAGTGTCCTGACAAAACCAGAATCTACTTCCCCACAGGGATGGGTCCCCACTGGTGCAATATGAGACCATTAACATGTTATTCTCTTTCTCATGATTCCAGCTACAGCCAGTCTGCTGAATTGTCAGCGGTCAAAAGCAGCATGTTTGGGTATTCATATTTTATGCTTTGGGGCTAGAGAATGTTTGGGAAGTTTTTTTTCATTGATTGTCTGAAGATTTTGGGGCTTATTTTCATTTTTTTGCTTTGTTTTAACTGCTCCACTCTTCTCATTGTTTTCAGCATCACCCATATGATTATAGTTCCAGCCATTTCACCACCTCTACATAAACAATTCAGAGTCTAGATCCTTGTTTCATCCTGGAGATACAGCAGTTTATGTTTGAAATGTTTCTACATTTTACTTCACCTTTTACTTCTGACCTTTACAGAGCATTCTGCCATGCAATAAAGCTTTTATTTTATTGTTTTATAAATACCATCACATGCAGTATATGTATTTTATACTAAAAAGAAATTTCTCTGGAGAATTTTACAGCAATTACAGAGACAAACATCAAAACAGTTAAGTACAGTTTAAGACACAGGAATATTATTTGGTTTTCAGGGATTTCTTGTACCTCACAGGTACAATTTATGTGTCTTCACCAGTAATTAAAAATAAATATATGCATTTCTTAGTGCTCAAGTGACATAAATTAGACTCAAAATAGATATTCTAATAAAAATATTAAAATGTGAATATTTTATTATGAGAGGTAGTATAGATAAGACAAAGATAAATTATCCTACCTAGTTATTATAGTAGATTGTATTCTGAGCATAATTTTATGCAGATATCATTCTTTCTCTGAACAATTGTGTTGAGACAGATTTAAAGATACTGATAAGTGTATGAAGTTGGAGAGATCACATACAGGGCATTATTTCAAAGTAATATATATTCATATGGGTTAAAAAATATATACATATGGGTTAAATATACAAATGGAATAAAATGGGTAATATATATACAAAATGGGTAATATATATACAAATAGGATAAAAAATATGCATATGGGTTAAATAAGAAAGAGAACTTTAGAATACAGTGAGAATACAGTAAAAATTAAGATTATAATAAAAACATCAACAGTAATAGCAATCAAAATAGTAGGGGTAGTAATAATAATAATAATAGTAATAATAAATCCTACTTATTTGTAGAAACAATAAGTAATAAACTGACTTCAGAAAACTTCCTTGAAAAGAGCTTTCACAGCCAATATAGTCTCCTGTGGGAAATGAAGAGCATTATTTCTCTTGAACATTTAAAACTAAATCAGGCAAAACACTATTGAAAGCTTGACAAGGGGTAATTATGAATCACCAGACTGATGAACCATTTGACATAATACATCTTTTCCTCTAGTTAAATTATATTATTCAGTTACTTAAATTATGTTCTTCTTCGTTTCTTATCAGAAACTTTTCTTGTAATGAGTGTTTTATTCACAATGAAGATGCCAATCATTTTTGTTTGAAAAGGCAGCTTTTCTCATGAAGTCACATTCTTTCATTTATGTGTTTGGACTTCACTGAAAATAGCTTTTATCAATCTATCCATTCTGCAAGGCTCAGCAGACATGAATTTACAGTACTGTATCATCCATGTATTTAAGAGAAATCACTATTAAACATACTGTTTGACAACCATGCCTGCAATGGAAGCAAAATATTACATGTTAGTCAATTTAAAGGAGAATTACAAAATAATTTGTTTGTTTGTTTGTTTGTCCGTTTACACTTTTTACTAAATAAAGAAACAGGCATTAACTATTTGTACAATTTGAAGATAACACTAAGTTATACAATCAAAATAGCTGCAATCCAGTTTTGTTCTCACAAAATCTTTATAACATGCTACTAATATTATTTTTAAAAAAGACTCACTCTTCAATGAAACAACAAAAGTTCCTTAGAACTTTCAGCAAATCAAGATCAATAAATCCATGTTTGTTCACACCAGACAAAGACTGCATTCAAATTTTTGATTTTTCAATGCATAGATAACTTCCAAAACATGAAGTCAGCTCTAAATTAGAGCTTTCAGGATGGGAATTAATCTTCCATGAGTTTAAATATTTTCAATGCATATTCTACATTTAAATCAATGGCTCTGTGCTATTCTAATACTTGATTTGTCTAATCTACTTTTGGACCAGAGGATTGTTTGACTGTAAAAATCAAGCAAGGTAACAAGTTCAGGAGTAAGTATTTATTTTGAAAGCAGCTGAAATTTAATGAGAAACCAGAAAACAAATGGTCTTCCCATGTTTCTTCATAAATCTGGAATGTGTATCAGGAGACTAGACTTAGGATAACAGGCAAAAACAGACTTGAGGATGTCCCTAGTCCAACCTCCTGGTAACTGAAGGTCAGCTGTGAGATTAGATCCAGTTTCTCAGGCCTTTATTCAGTCAGATCTAGGAATTCTTCAAGGCTGGATGCTTCACAATCTTTCTGGGCAACTTATTCCACAGTTTGAGTGTCCTCATGGGGAAAAACATGCTCCTTATATCTAATGTGAACCTCTCTCATTTAGATTTATGCCCTTAGTCTATCTTCTTTCCATATACTGCTGTGAAGAGCGTGGATCCATCCTCTCAGTAACTTCCCTGTAGGAAATGTCAGGAATGCCGCAAGCCCCACCCTGCAAAATATCTTCTCTGAGCCGAATAGACTCTTTTCATGGGCAAGTGCTCCAGCCCTGACCAACCTGCTGTTCCTCTGATAAACTTCCTTCACTTTTCCAATGTATTTTGTGTATTGGGTGTCCAAAACTAGTTGAAATATTCTAAATGTGTTCTAGTGTGTGCTGAGCATGGGGAATAATCCCCTCCTTTGATCTGGTACTTGGGCTTCTGCTATTACAATCCTGGATACTGTGGGCTATTTCTGTTACAGGCCACACTGCTGGCTAAGGTTCAGCTCACTGTACCCCAAGGGTTCCCAAAAGCCTTTTCCACAAGGTAGTTCCCCAGTCTTTCCCTAGGCTATATTGATGTCAGGGGATTGTCTTTCCCAGGACAGGACTTTGCTTTTGTCCTTTTTGAATTTCATTAATTACTCCCTCTTATCTTTCCTGAAAGACAGCCCTGCCCTGAAGCATACTGACTGGTCCTCCCAGATTTGTATCACGTGCAAACTTGCTGAAAGTGCAGTGTCATCCCCTCCAGGTCACTGACAGAGATGCTGGGCAGGACAGGTCCTAGTAGAGGCCTCTGCAGTATCGTCCAATTACTGCATCCTAGGAGAGTACAAACCATTCATGATTATCTGCTCAGCCTAGTCACCTATCCAGGTCTTTACACAGCTACCCATCCATACCATAACGTCCTAAACACTGTAGGAGACTATGTTAAAAAACTTGCTTTTCAAAGTACGCCTGCTCCTCTGCCTTCATCCACAAATCCAGTAATTTTGTCTTATGAAACAATCAGGTCATTCAGAGTTATCATTGGCAAATTCATATAAATTGTTCCCCAGTCATTTCCTTCTTCATGTGCCACAAAATGCATTTGATTTGCTCAAAGATTCTTCCAGGCAACAAAGTGAGGTTACAAAGAGTGAATTAAAAGTAAGCAAAAAAGTTGAAATATTTTATCTAACCTGGCTTTGGATATCTCTGTCTCTGTCTAAGATATCCCATATCTACATCTTATCTAGTAACCTTTACAGCCAAGGCCTAAAAACAGAAACTCCAGATGATTATTTTCTTTGATTATTTTCTTTGTGATGACTTAGAATGAGACAAACTGCTCTCCAGAGATTTCTATTACTCTCTGTTGAATAGAAAAGGACATTATATTAAGGCAGCTGGTGTGGGATGGAGCTCATAAACTGTCAAATATAGGACTGCACTTGGGTCCCTGAGTATGGCCAATGAAAATTTAGGAAATCAGTATGGCTGTCCTCATGTAGGGATATATTGACATTTAAGATGCCCTGGGGTACCCATTTATTCATAACCACCTGTAAGGCAGGAATTACTTGACTTATTTTTGCATCTGTATCCTTCTCAGGTGTCAGTTGAAGGCCAAGATACCCCAAGAGATCTCAAATAATACTAAACAACAAAGTCTAGAAAATGAAAGGAGTCACTAATCAGCAATCAAGGGATCCAGAGAGCCATTAGCTTAATCTAAAACATAGAATTCTGCATACAGACATTGACATTTAAATTTCTAAAATTGGAAAATTATTTTCCCCACTAATTTTCTCATGTCAAAGTCGACGCACATATATTTCAACTACAGAAATCCTCAGGGCCATTTAATGTCCCACATCAGCTTCAACACTTCAACACTATCTGTCGCAGTAACGACATGAAAGAAGAAGACAGAGACACCTGTTAGGAGAGTAAGAAGCAACTGCTGGGCTAGACCCGCCCGATTTATTTTATATGCATTTTAGAAATCACTGTCCATTGGAGGAAAGAGCTTGCAGTCCCTCAATCACAGTGGTCAAAAGAAATGTCTATCAAACTTCTGTGCCCAGGAGAAAGGAATGTAAACAAAAAGATACCGTTACAATAACATGGCTATGTTTACATAGAAGTATGTGAGAAACTAGCTACAAAAGAATGATAACATCCAGAACTGCAAAAGTCAGAACAACAACTATCACCAAAAATAATAGATACCATAAAATGTTCATCTTGAGATAAAATTCTTCCTCTTAATTCTCCCTCATTTGAAGGATAAAATTGGCACTTACCCGGATCCACCAGATGGGGAAAACCATAATTTTCTGAAAGTCAAAAAAGGAAGATTGTTGCCCTGAGTTTTGCAGTTCTTCGATGTTTTCATTTTTCTGCAACAGTTTCTCACGCACTTTCTATAAACATAGCCATGTTTTTCTAACTCTGTTCTATTGTTTGCATTCCTTTCTCCTGGGCGGAGATGTCTGATGGATTTTTCCTTTGACCAGTGTGATTGAGGGGTGGCAATTTCTCCCTCCAATCCACGGTGGTTTCTAAGAAGACATATGAATAAAGTCCGGGGTCTCTCGGCCCCTTTTCTTGGCTTCTCTCTCTGACAGGTGTCTGTGAGCTTCTTTCGTCTCCAAGTGCGATAGAAGACGTCATATAGAATCACAGAGTCATAGAATATCCTGACTTTAAGGGACGTACAAGGATTATCGAGTCCAACTCCCGTCCCTGCACAGCACCATCTCCAAGAGTTCCACCATGTGCCTGAGAGCATTGTCCAAATGCTTTTTGAACTCTATCAGTCTTGGTGCCGTGACCACTTCCCTGGGGAACCTGTTCCAGTGCCCAGCCACCCTCTGGATGAAAAACATTTTCCTAATATCCAACCTAAACCTTCCCTGACTCAACTTCAAGGCATTCCTTTGGGTCCTGTCACTGGTTACCAGAGAGAAGAGATCAGGGTTTGCCCCGCCTCTTTCACTTGTGAGGAAGTTGCAGACTGCAGTGAAGTCTCCCCTCAGTCACCTCTCCTCCAGGCTGAACTGACCAAGTGACCTCAGACATTCCTCATATGGCTTTCCCTCAAGGCCCTTCTCTATCTTTGTGCCTTCCTTTGAATGCTCTCTAATACCTCAATGTCTTTCTTATTTTTTGTTGCCCTTAACTGCTCCCAGCACTCGAGGTGAGGCTGCACCGGTGCAGAGCAGAGTGAGACCATCCCCTTCCTTGCCTGGCTGGTGATGCTGTGCCTGATGCACAGGTTGGCTGCCAGGGCACTGCAAACTCATATTCAACTTGCCATCTACCAGGACCCTCAAGTCTCTTCCTCATCCCATTTGAAATAATTGTAAGAAACTGTGAAGCATGATTGTTTTGCAAAAGAAATATTTTATCAATTAAAATAAAAGAAAGAAAATAAATGCTTTAGCAGAAGATAAGATACAATTAAAATGGAGGGTTTTTTCTGTTATAATAACTTTAAAAAGAAATAACACTAGTGTCATTGCAGCAAAAACAAAACACTTCAAACAGGACCTGTTAAAATCTGTTACATCTGTTTAGGAATGTTAAAACTTAAATTTCTGCTTTCATACAAATTAAGAAAAAACATCATAATTCTAGGGTAAAAGGGAGAAACATAAGAAAGTGAACGTCTTGGGGTCCTAGATTTTACAAAATGATAGCTTATTAAGAACCCAACACTTTTCTGGATACCTGAATTTTCAAGTCACATTTATTAAATAAATATTATATTCCAAGGTCTATTCTCCAGACTTGAGGGTAAATTGCACAGGGTGGCTCAGATCTGTAAGTTTCAGTTCCCTTCCCCATAGATTTTGTATTACCTCTGTTAAGTACCAGATCTCCATAGTCCCCCTAGATAACTTTAGGTCTGTTCTTAAGGTTATTCCATGACATTCATTCTATGACAATACCAGAGAGAAGTAATGTTTCAAGATGTAACTCTGAATTTCATTGAGTAAACACTAGTCTCCACTTGAGCTTCACTTTTCACACTCAAATGGTGTGTATATTTTGTACTACCAAGTAATTCATCAGTTTCTGAAGTCTCTCAATTTATGTTGACATTTTTTGTCTTTGTTCTCATGCTACAGTCAGGAATTATGTTCACATTGCCCTTCATGAATGTCAGATTATCTTTGTATCAAAACTATTTGGTCTTTCCTCTTAAAAGATGTCATGAAGGCTAGATTATAGTAGGGACTAATCCAAAATGTATTATGTGTAGAACTGAAAGTGTCAATCAATCCTCCAGTTGTACTCTTAATTGTACTAGCATTAAAATCCACATATTCAATCCTACGACATTTCTCTGCATCCAGTGCGCATCTTTGGTGGGTGAAAACACAAATGCTCTTTTATCTGGAAACAAGATTTTTCTTATCTTTAGTGCATTATGAAAAAACAGTAACATTCCACAGAACAGGTTCAGTGAAGATCCAGATTTTGTAGCAGTTTACATTTGGTTACCAGAGAACTGGACAGGAATTTAAGACTGACAAACTTGCACTCAAGTGTAGAACCAAGCAACACTGTTTAAGAACAAAGAATTTTCTCTTTGGTTTTGGAGTTTTGCTGAAGGGGTTTTTGTTGTTGTGGTTTTTTGCAAGTTTTTTGTTGTGTTTTTTTTTTTTAATAATGCTTTTATATAGTCTTAATTGTGGAGTTATTAAGAACTATTTGTAACATGCAAAAAATACTTAAGAAGATAGTGTGATTAAGAAGAAAGTCATACAATCTAGACATGGGTAGGTATGTTCCTGAGATGTTATTCTCCTAGAGAATATGAATGTGAGCACTTTTTTTTTTTTTAACTAGGAAAAAATGATTTAACAGCATATTTTCAAGCTTATTGTAGACAGCAAAATCAATTAATCATAAGACATTTTGAACCTAAGAGATTTATGGATCAGCATTTCTTGGGCTGTGGTGGCCTAGAAAATGAGCTGATATGACTGATGTGGAAGAAAACTTGTTATCAGAACAATATCAATCTTATGAATTTACCTCCACATCATGCAATATATCAGTTTATTCTGAATCTTACCTTGAGCAAGCCTAGTCACAGTTCATATTTATGATAAAAAGTATGGAAGGCTGTTCTTCTATATTATATATTTCCCTGAAGGAGTTAATTAGCATGCTGTATAGAGCTCTTACCACAGGACTTGAAGAGAATTAAGTATGATAGGGTGAAATACAGAATTGTTCTCAAATGACTAGTGAAAAGACTGGAGACAAATTTGTACGAGTAGATGGAAGCCTCACATTGAAAGAAATTCTCCAGTGGAATGCAATGAGGATGTCTGTGTGCATCCTTGCTGAATATGGACACATTTGGCAAAATATGTGCATTTTATCAGTTATGATCTGGAAAAGGACCACAAATGACAAAATTTGCATATTTTGACAAAGGCTAAAGAGTTACTGAAAGCTCTTAAACTATGGATGTATCAGAAAATAAAATTGAGACAAAACATTGTGAATACAGTTCCCAAGCAATTCACTTTGAAAAATATAACTCTACTTTCCTGAACACACAGTGAGGAGTTCTGAATAGGGCTTTGTAACTGAAAAAAAAATATTTTTCAAGGAAAAAAAGGAAATAAAAAAATGTGAATATGTCTATGTTGGTACATAATATAGTGTATGCACTTCTGATCCTCCACTTTGAATAGAATCCAGAAGATATTAAAAGATATGAAAAAGTATAAAGAGTAGCAAAGATGAAAACAGATTTTAAAAGGCTTCTGTGAAAACCATAATTGGAGTAGAACTCTTAACCCTGAGCAGAGACAACAATTGAGGAATCCATAAAAGCCTAAACAAAATGTTGCCATCCATTTCCAGGTTTCTATTGAGTTTTTATTGAGAAGAACAAAATTCCCTTATTATAAATACTGTATGTCCTGATATTTGTTTGGGATTTATTTTTGTAATATTGTGCTGCATAGTCCACTAAACATTTGTTGCTTTCATAAAGCTGGTTTCTTAGGAAAAAATAATTGGCTGTTACACTGCTGCGCTGCCAAGTGCAGTGATGTACTTATACACTACATAAAACTGAGAAGAATTAATTTGGTAACACAGTGACAAAGACTGAGGAAAGGCTGACTGAGGTACTTTATGACTCCTTTGTCTCAGTGTTTAATGGCAAGACCAGTTCTTCTCTAGGTACCCAGCCCTCTGAGCTAGAAGACAGGGACAGGGAGCAAAATTAAGCCCCAGACACAAAGTTGGGTGGTAGTGTGGATCTGGAGGCTAGGAAGGCTCTGCAAAGGGATCTGGACAGCCTGGATCAATGGGCTGAAGCCAACTGTATTGGATTGAACATGGCAAAGTGTCGCTGTACAGCGGTTGATGAAGGAAGACACACAGCCAGTCCAGTTAAAGCAGCAGCAGTGGGAGCAGCCGCCTTTATTATTCTATTCCCCTTTATATATGGTACAAACCTGTCAGGTGACCAACCACCTCCTGGGGTGATAGGTTGGAGCCTCACAACACCCAATTCCAAAACACATTCAGTATGAATCAAAACATCTCAGGACAAACAACAGATGTCCAAGCGTTATCTGGTTTTTTTGCATAGTTGGTATGGGAAAGAAGAATTTCTCAAAAGACTCTGTCAGACACAGCAAAGTGCCAGGTCCTGCACCTGGGTCCAAACAATTCCATGTTACAGACCTAAGAAAGTGTGACTGGAAGTGGCTGAGTCACCATCCATGCAGGTATTTGAAAGACTTGTAGATGTGGCACTTAGGGACGTGGTTTAGTGGTGGACTTGGACAATGGTTGGACTTGCTCTTAAAGGTCTTTTCAACCTAAACAATTCTTTGATTCTATCTGGCAAAGTCAGTTGCAGGTCTAGGAAAATCATAGCAACTCCAGCAAAACAGGACTAAGTTAATGACAGAATACTTCCATACCAATTTAAGCATGTTTTGTACACACACTTCATCTCATGTTTTTATCAGGTGAAATGCACCACTGACATAGATGTATTAGGTAGCACACAAAAGATTTATGAGGGGCACAGGACAGTCACTTTCTGTGCCAAAAATAAGGGGAGCATAAGTCCCTCCTATTAAAAAGTCATCCAAAGCTATTCTCATGCTGAAAACATAAAACAAAGTCTAGTATATTTTTTTGTTACTGAAAGTACTTTTAGAATCTATAGTGAGTCATTATCCTTCACTTGCAAAAAAGCTTGGCTTGGGTTCGCATAACTTCTCTATTTTTTGTGTCTCTTACACAGAACTCATTATACAAATGAAATAATAATTTTTAAAGGTAGCACAAATTAATTTTCTTCTTTAATCTTTTTATAATTGGAAAAGGATGCTGGGCTTGAATTTCTTAAAAAATAGTCTGTATTTCTTTTTTTTATAACAAATTTAGTATTTTGTCATGGGTATTTTTCCTTTGAATTCTTTGAAAGACCATTAACAAAAATGTTGCTACAAAGCAGACCTCGAAAATTATCAAAATAATTATAACAAAACCAAATTCTGGTATAATTTATTCATGTTTGACTTGTTTGACTGAGAAAAATTATGTAGGAGCTGATGTCTTAGAGAAAACAATTATAAAGTATTCTACTAATTTATGATAGGTCTGTATCTCTGTTCTTGCTATAATTATTTTTGACATCTTAATATCTTTTTCACTTCCTTTTGAAAGTACAGTCTTAAACAACTCACTGAAGAAAGAACCTCTAGTAGACCATGCTATCACAACAAGAAATATCACTGTGAAAATTTGTTAAACACTGAAATGCAAACTAAGACATCCAATAACTTGTCATTTTCTGGATGGCTCTATTAAATAAAACAAAGCACAACAACATGAACGTTTGCTTATTTGGTTATTTAAAAACATACTTGTTTAGTAATTTCACATTAATTTAATTTCCAGTCTCTGATTTTGAGATTAACTTAATATTCTTTCAAAACCACACAAACTGATACTGAAAGATGATGAATTCCACTGAAACTACATAATCCTGTAATTTACACCAGCCAAGTCCTATCTATCTCTTTCCCTTTTGTTTGATGGTCTTTTTTGGGTTTTATTGTTTGGGTTTTCGCCCCCC
>VZRZ01006947.1:49249-123301 GCA_013398175.1 Climacteris rufus
CCCCCCCCCCTTTCTAGTTATTTAAGACTACAGCTGTTTGGAAGTAAAATTGACTGTGCTGACACAGTGAAAAAAAAAAAGCTTATCCTTTCCCAAGCAGTAACATAAATTGTTCAAGTAGTTATTAGCATTCATATATTTTTGTGAAATTCAAGACACCCAAGGCTTGAATCATTTCATAGTACTGCTTTGGCATTCTTAGAAATGAGTTTATTTCCCACACAATTGCAAATTCAGATGGCTCTACAGATTGTTCAACAGCATCTGTAAAGCAAAAGCTGTATCTGAAGCAGCTGCCATTTTGTAGCATTTTGAATAATTAACAGGAAATGTATGAACCTTACTTAAGTATAGTAGCACAGGTCACAAGACAATCCTTGTCTTCATAACTAAAGACATGCTAGATAAATTCATAGTCCTCCAGTTAGAAAGTAATAGAATTTCTTGTGTCTGCAGTCATCAGTTTATCTCCATCAGGGTGGACTGGCCATATTCAACTACAACAAATTTTCCCAGAGACACTCTGTACCATCAGGAACAATCACAATTTCTTTAGTATTTTTTCAGGTAAGTGCTATATCACAACTCACTGGGATAATATTCTCACACTAAAAAATGTACATTGCATATCCTGAAATGACATTTGAGAGCATGTAGTGGTTTTTAAGGGCACATAGCTTTCTAATCTGCAGGCTAAAGGGAAAAACTTGGGGATAAATTTTCCATTTTGTTTACATGGAGAGGAATTAACATTTCTGAGAACTGCAGTTGTGTTGTGCCTTAAAGGTAATGTGTTTCTTCATTAAAAAGGTCAATCTTGAAGTATATAAGCATACCCTACAGCTGACTGGGAAATGTGAGCCCAAGAGCAGACTTCACATCCACATTATCTGATGCCATAGAAACCCACAGAATATTTCAAATTTCTTTTATGAAATATTCAAGTACTAAGAAATAATTAAATTATCTTTCCTTTAAATGTTATGAAATTATATGTAAATTCAATCAAAGCATTTAGAATGCTATTTTTACTATCTTTTCCTCTATTTTTCCAATCTTTAAGTTTCACCATACAGAAGTATGGCATCAAAGCATCCCAAGTCTAATTGGTAGGTTTCATAATTTATGTCTGAAAATATTTACATTTCTGAGATTAATAGCCATTATTACAGAAAGAAAACCTGTTATCTGAATTTCTGAATTGTGTTAAGAAAACACAGCACAAAAAAATACTACCTTGTGTTTTGAAATTTCATTTTGGTTTTTTGAATATGTTGTGTGAATTTTAGCAAACTTCTACATTGCAAGGTTAGACATTATTTGGCATTTTAATTATGTCACTATTTCTTCTGGCAATACTGTATGAAAATTTTAAATATCCAAAGGGTTTTTCCCCCCCTTCTGTTTTCTTAAATAAACAGCCACCAGGAATTTCAACAAGATTCATCATTATCACTTTCATTTTGCAAAGTAAAATTATTATTCAGCACAGCAGGAGATGTAGAGCAAGAAACTTCTGAAGGTTCTCCTCAAAGAATGATAAACATTCAGCATGCCTTGCAGTCACTTAATCAATTACAGAGCTAGCAACATTGCCAAATGCGTTTTGAGAACAGAGAAATAGGTACCTTAGAAAGACATGACAAAAACTTAGTGTTTAAACATGATCAGATTTCCTCTCCAACTGAAAAACTATACCTCAAACTGATAAATGTGAAAATTATAATGCCTTTTTTTTCATTTTAGATCAGCCTGACTATTGTAGATACCTGCAAAACTAGCACAGCACATAAGAAACATCCAATACAGCCTTCAGAATGATAGGAAGGTATACATCAATATTTGCTTATCTGGTTCTTTTGTGTACATTTTTTGACATGACAAGAACTCTAGATAAGGACTGGAAGTTACCATGTATGCTAAATTATATTAAAGTATTAGGTAAGCAGGTTTACACAAATGAAATCAAAAAGGGAAGTGTCGAATACATGACAAATCTGAGTCCTTCAAACTTTATTTTGCAAACCAGCAATCTTTCTGGATTTTCTTATTATTTTGTTAGATTATATATAGCTTCAAGGATACATTTACATGCATTGTGTCAAATATGCGGGTTTTTTCCTAAGCACCATAGTGAAATGGATAACATGAAATTACTTGCAGTCATGGAAGGAAAAAAAATAGTTCAAACTTAAAATGCTCTGGAGCTCTTAACCATGCTGTTTGACACCTGCAGGTGCTTGGGATTCTCAGATCAGCAGGGAGCCTCTCAGAGATGTAAGGATCTTCTTCAATGCTTCTCATTTTATCATGACGAAAGAATCAGGTTGAACACATATTATCTCTGTATATCTAACAGACTCAACAGAAGGACAGTTTACTTTAAACTCACCAAGCTAGGGTAAGTGCATCTGAAGGGCAAATAACTTATTCCTCACAAAGACTGTCATATCTGTCTGCACTACCTTTATGGATAAAGAGTAGCAATCTATACATCTCTAAGAGAAACCTTTCTTTATTTGGTGAAATAATCTCTTCAAATGGTTTTGGATATTAATAAGTATCCCTATGTAATATTCACTATAGCTACACCTGTACTGATAAATGAAGTGAACCCAAGGGGCACACACTCCCCTCACAGTCTGGCAGATCAGAATGGTTTCCAGACATATTCCTCAAGCAATCTCTGAAGTCAGATGATCAAACTGATGATCAAACAAAACATTTGGTCCTGAGTCCTCCCAGCCTCATGGCATTCCTGGGACCCTAAGGCATAACTTCTTCAGTTGAAAATGTCTAAAATAAATGTAACAAATTTCTTCCCTCCCTTGCTTGGTGCCTTCCTACTCCCTGTCTGTTCATCTGCTTGTCTTTCTGTGCATCTGTCTTTCCTTCCATCTTTCTTGCTTTCCATCTGTTTTTCTTTCAATCTTTCTTGTCTTTTTTCTCTCTGTGTTCATTCTTCCCTTTGTTTTCTTCAGCTGTCTGTTTCTCCTTCCCTTCTTTCTTTACAGCACTCTTTCTTGAGAGGTGAAGCATATATTTAATATCCTGGGGCAGTTTCTTAATGTAAGTCCATTTTTTTCTTTTCTCAATGACAGTTCTTAATGTATTTCTAGGAAATCATGGATAATATTGTAGAGAGGTGTGGTAGTTTGAGGAGTTTTGGAGGTCTAGCTTTTTGGGTGTGGTAGGGGCCAAAAGATGGCTCCTGTAAGGAGCTTCCAGAAGCTCCCACAGCTGTCCAGTTCAGGGCCTACCCCTGATGGCTCCTGGAAGATTGATGTGTTGTTTTTCACAGTTGGGCCAATTAGGAAGGAAGGTAATACCTCTGTGACAGCATATTTACAAAGCAATCTCAGCAGCATGCATGTGTGCGCCATTGTAGCTGGAATCATGTAGCAATAGATATGTAGTTGTCAGGCAGAGGAAAGGAGTACAGCAAACAACTGAAACAACAGATATGAACATCAACGAGGCCAGCCAAGAAGAAGGAGACAGGTGGAGGAGGCTCTTGAACCATTGGAGCTGAAGATGTCTCCGCAGCCCACTATGGGGCAGAAGGGAGTGATCTCCTACAGAAGGGATTTTGGTCTGGTGAGGAATGGACACAGATAACAATGCTTCTGCTCCTGGAGACTTGGACTGCAGGAGTCAGTGAGGTAAAGAAGCTGTGTGTCACCCGCACGCTAAGTTTGGATCAGTCTGACCTGGGAGAAAAACAGCGGCAGCAGGTCCGGGCGGGCTGCGCATCAACTTCTGCAAACCTTGCTACAGTGCCAAAGGAGAGAGAGAAAGACTGACTAAGAACTAATTAAGAAAAAGTCCCCTCCCCGGGTTCCCCTTACCTGCTGGGAGAAGGGAGGGCTGTAAGGCTGTTGGGGGGGTGGAGGAGGGGATTGGGAGAACAACAGAGAAAGAGTGTTTAAAAGATGGGTTTTTTTGCTTGCTCCTGTAACTCTGTAATAAATTCACTTTATCACTTATAAGCACTGAGCCTGTTAGCCTGTCTGCAATGAGGGAGTTTCTCTGCCAGTATTTCTTATCACAGTTTAGTAACACTTTTTTTTTTTTCCCCTGTCCAGGTGCAAGAAGGGGTGGGGGAGGGGGGGGAAGCGGCCTTTCGTGGGTCCTTGGCTGTTGGCCAGGGAAAACCACAACAAGAGGAAAGAGCCTACACCAGGTTAAACTTATTTTTACTTATTTTAGAAAATAATTTTGGTGTGAAATAGTAACGTTGTTGTGATTTGCTTAGTTTGGAAGTAAACTGGCATGGATGCAGTATGGATGCTGGATTGACATCAACACGAAAGACAATTAAAATTATTTGACAGCAAATATACATCTAAAGTTATCCCACCCTAGTTCCCTGTAAGTAGAGTGTGATGTTATCAGCTGGAGCACGCTATTACTCTGCAATTCTAGTTTTCCTCATGAAATCTGGAACATGCTAAAGAGACATCGATAATGACAATGTGGAGTCAGGACAATACCAGGCAGTGGCAACACTTAGTCTAAATCACTTGGAAGTCCTGTGTCTGATAATTTTTGTACTTCAAGGTGAACTTAATGAGCAAAACGGATATACAAAAACTGCGTATTTTTTTTTCCTTCCTTCATACCAATAAAATCTTTGCCATTAAATATCAAGCTGGTGCCTGAGGTAAGTATTTGAGATTTCAGCAAACATTAGAGGACCCGGAAGGAAGGGTAAACATAATTCCAAGATTGCTGGCTAAGCTGAAAGGTTTTCTGAGTTATTTGACTGGTCTTTTAACATATCCCACAGGTAAAGTAGGGCTCAAACAGCTCAGCAGGAAAGATAGTGTAATATATTCACCGTGATCATTAAAACTTTGAAACAGTGTATTCTTTTACCCACTCTTGGGCAGGGATTAGAAAATGTATCATCACTCTGCAGATGCCAAGCACAGAAGCTACTGTTCTATTCGTACCTTGAAGCTTTTCATCCCTTAGGACACCTTCTTTATGGAAACTACTGATTTTTTCCATCTGATGTACAGTCACTCACAAAGTATTCTAGTTTTCTGTTTGCCTGAATGACTTTTACAGAGGGAACCATTGATTTTTTTTTTGTAATAGGTGTTTAAAATAATTCTTTTAAAAGTTACCTGTCTTCCTCTTATATGCCAGTAAAAAGAAGAAAAGTAAAGAATATAGAAAGGAACTATGTTGTCATTGAATCTATGATGCATGGGGGATGCATATATGCAGACTTTCTAGGACTGTTACATACATTGGCTGCAATTCTCCAGAAAACAGCCTATTTTGTGTGGAAAATATTCACTATAAAGAAAATTGAAGCTAAAAATTTGCAACAATTCTTTTTGTTTTGTTATCTTGTAGATTTTGTAATGATATTAATAAAAAATCTTTACTTTTGTATAGCTGACATGCTCACTATAAATTTCTACAAGTGAAATTTTACATCAAGATTCTTGTTAAATAAAACTCAGAACTGTAAGCTTATGTTTAGCTTTAAGTCAGGAAAATCACAACCTTTTTATCTTGTGGGGTTTTTTTTTAAACTCTTTAGAATGTCTCTGTAGAACCAGTGACAATGCTTTTATTCTATTGATTTTATTCTCTATTTAGTCTTATTAGCAATATCATCTTCTGAAGAAAGCTTGTGTACACACTTTTGTGTACCAATATGAATATAAGCTTTTATGCAATAATTTATTAGTTACTTACGTACATGTGTATGTGTTTATAAGGATGATTTAATCTGTACTGATTTATCTGACACTTTTACATGAGAATACAAATATAGAAAAAGATGAGGAAATACTTTAAAATTCCTCCAAAAATAGGGTGAAATACTAATGAATGACTAATTTAAGTACCTTTAAAATGTGCTTAACTTGCCAATATAGTCAAAGGAAAGAGGCAGATGTCTTTGATGGTATTTAATGGCACAACTTGCCTTCCTGTTTAATTCTTACTTATCTTAATGTTGTATCATAGGTTAGACAGTTAGGGTCAAGTGAAATGGATTTTTATAACAGAAATTGGATTAATTGAACTACAAGCTTTTAACCACACGAAGCACTGGATCTCACCTTAAATGCCCCAACTGAAATATTTATGAGATATCACAGTGGAAGACGTACAGTAAATGCTAGGTTTCTCCTGGGAGAAACAATTGGATTGGTAAGGGTTTGCAGTATTTTCTTTTTATTTAATTTTTTTTACTCACAATTCATCAAGGTTAAATTAGAAATAAATTGTCCTGCTTGTTTTAATGAAATTGTCCACAGATTTGAAACTGCTAGAGACATTTCTATATTTTGATGGTTTGCCACTGCTTTTCATAAGTCTTCAAAATAGGTTAATAATATCCTACAAAGATGTGAGTGAAAGAAGTGACTGAATTTATTTTAAAAGTTATGAACTATAGAAATTCATCTGGAAATGACAGCCACCTGCACATTTTATAGAAGGAGGCTAAAGCTATTTACAAAAAAACAATCAGAAACCCTTCAGTGAAACAAGCACTACAGAAAATTCTTCAAACCTTTAAGACAACAGTAATTTAATACCATTCAGAATGGAAAGACCCTACTGGTCAAATTATTGTCTATCTCAAGTTATTTTAAATTGTAGCCTGTATCTGCTGTAACCTTCTTAAAGATCCAGAGTTGTAACACACTGGGAGTTATTGGGAAAATGCACATAGCAACACATGCAGAAATAGCTACATTTAAGAAAGAAGTTGGCAAATTAGAAAAGCATATCAACAAAAAAAATGAAAGAAAAGAGAAAAAAATTCAGACACCTACTTCTATTTTATTTTATGCTTCAAAAGGGCACAATTTCACCTTCTGTTAGGTGTCTTTTTATAAGCTTTGTATCTGTGCTGTAGAATAACTGATCTCTCTTTCACTAATGAGAATTGTTGAAGTCATTTGGGCCAAAACATTCAATGGAGTGCAGAAAGGCTTTCTTTTCATAGAATATGTTGAATGTCCATGGAAATAAACAAGTTGCTATGTGATGGAGAACAATTTACCTGATGACCTAGGTTAGATTAAAGACCTGTATACTATTCATCTGCCATATAGATAGATAAAAAAATAGGTAGATGGATAGAACAGGAAGTCTTTTTACTCGCAGTGAGTGTTGCGTAACAGTTCCATCCAAGTATATGACATGTTCGTCCAAATTACTGTGTGATCAGGAAATAATCACACAAAAGTCTTTAATATTTGCTTAGCTCTCAGTGTAAAAATATTTACTATTGATTGGAAAAAGAAGGCAATATGTTAAATGATGAAAGGTGCATAGTATAACAAACCTAATGGTTGAATTTTAAAAACATTTATTTTATCCTTGAAAATAAATTGTATTCAATCATAAAAATCATATCCACCCTTCACTATGAGAAAGATATGTCACTTTCTTTTGCTTTCTACTAGATAGATCCACGAAGTTATTTTCAATTAAAAAGGAAGGGGCAGTTGAACAGATGAACTCACAACAGTTCATCCCTTTGGGTCTCAGTGAATAACAGCTAAAAATGAAAGAATTAGATACAAAGGAGAGATCTCCTTTTTGCAGTTTGTGCCATGTGGAGTAATTTTATTTTATTATGGTTTATACCATGTCTCTGATTCTTCATGACTTCTTGGGCTTCCCCCACCTTGAGGGTTTAAAATTTGTTTTCTTCACACTATGCTCTGCATAGTTAGTATTTTATTTTAATTTCTCGATATTTTGCAGAAAATTTCCACTTTGTACAATTTCCTCTTCCATTCCTACTTTTCTGACTGCAAAATATGTGTCCATATGGAAGAATGTCTTCCCAGCAGACATTCTTTGTGAAGGTGGATATGGAGCATCTGAATGGAAATACAAGGCAATTTTTCGAGTATGATTTGTCTCTGCCAAGGAAAAAACCTGAAAATCAGTATGTTCTTATCTTAATGTGATCTTCTCCTTATGTTGCCCTCTTCAAATCAAATGTACTGGAGCTTTTAGGGTGAATGTGGCTTTGCAATATTTGGTGGATTTATCATTATACTTTTATAGAAGGAAGAGAAAGCTATTTACAAAAAGGTAATCAGAAACTCTCCAGTTAAATAAGCACTGTAATGCACTGAAGAGCATTCTTCAAACCGTTAAGACAGAAGTAATTTAACATGATTCGTAACAGAAAGACCCTACTGATGAAACTATTGTCTATCAAAAGTTATTTTAAACTGTAGCCTGCATGTACTGTAGTCTTCTTAAAGATCTGGAGGCATAACAATTTGCGAGTTCAATACATTTTCTAGTTTTCCCATGATTGAGGATTCACTGATGCTCCTTCATGACATGGTATTTTATCTGAGGCCTTATTGTACCCAAGGGACATAAAAATCTGTTATTAAAACTCCCAGAGAAATGTTCACTTGAGGCAGTTTAAGGGGGCAAAAGGGATGTGTAATGACTTCAGTGCAAACTATTTAACCTACGAGTCTCCCCAATACCCTAATTACTGCTTATTTTTTCCTCTGAAAAAAATTAATTTTCTGTTTTTATCTACATTTACATTTCTACTGTAATGCCAGAGTAGAACAGGTCTTTTCTCCTAAAGTTAGAGAAAAGTAAGTGTAACATATTCATGGAAAGGAAAAATAACATGTAATACACAAACATTAAATTAATGTCCCATTCTTTATCTGAGAGTTCGGGATAGGTCAGGTGATATTGCTCTAGACTGCTGGTAGATAAGAATTCTATCATTTTTTTCTGGACACACAGATGAAGATAAAAAAAATGATGCTTTTAAATACCTTAGTTATATGGCAATCAGTTTGAACATGAGTGTTCCAAGTACTTTTTCTAAGTGGCTATATCAGTGGTACTCTCAGCACTGGGGTTTGTACAGGACAACTGAAGGGTCCTGAGGGGGTCACCTTGGCCACCACTCTCTTTCCAAGAAAGGTTACCCTGTAGTTTCACTATGACAAATTTTGTGTTTAGTCTTTGTCACAGCAAGAAATGATGGCCAGGTCTTTGTGTGCAGTGTCGCACACCCACATACCCTGTTCCTACATCCACCACCTCTAATGGGCAATGTGGTTTGTCCTAAGAACAGAACACCAGGTGGGGCTTGCACAAAAAGTTCCCTGGCCAAAGTCTTGTGGTTTACTAGCTGCTAGCCTTTAAAGAAGTCCTGCTGTATGACTAAAACTTTGGAAGCTTCTTGCATGTCCTCAAGAAGGAATTCCTTTAGATACTTCTTAAAGGTTAGTTATCTATTTCAAACCTGCAAATGCAAGGGCTCTTTGATCAGAGACAGCAATCTTTTGTAGTTTTTTTGTTGGGTTTTTTTTTCCCTTTGGTTTTCCAGTTAGATAAGTGGAATTCCATCTTTATCTAAGTAATTTTTCCTCTTGACTGCTGAAAAAATTCAAAGTTAATATACTCTAAGTGCTCTCCAGGTATAATTGAATTTTCTATTATCTTCTAAAGGTGAAGAATCAAGTGTCCATGAAGTATAATATATTTGATATAGCATTATTTCTATTTGAATTGATACTTAACATTAGGAAGACCTTTTCCTTGTGTAGTAAAAACCAGTGTTTGATTATAATTGCGACCCCACTGTGAATAATCACTTCATCCACTCATAAATACAATTAGAATATTCATATTTTATTGGATATTTGATAAGTAGCACTGGCCTAATTTCATATTCCTTAGGACAAAATCTTATGAATCAGACAAAAAGAGTAAATTAAGCAAGTTGAATGCAAAATAGTTTAGTACAAAGGTCAAAGTTCAAACATTAGATAGTATAGTTATAACCCACAATCTAGACACTATTTTTCATCAATTTTTACTGTATTTGTATCCAAAAATTGCCCCAAAGAAACTTTTTTGCCTGAGGAGTGGGTAAATATATAAATAAACCAAAAAAGTAAATATTTACTACAATTTCATTACCTTTGTGTAATGTGTTTCTAGGAACAAAAATAAAATATGGAGGCAGTATATAGACAACCTATGACCACATTGACAGAAACCAGTTCAAATATGACTATTCCACAGATTTATCCAAAATGTGGTTAATTTGTGTAAAATTTAACATTTATTAGTTAAGCAAAAGACTTATTTCAAATACTGTTTTTAGGGAAGGAAAATATATTGTGTTTTTCTGGGTTTGGGGTTTTTTTAGTTGGATTGTTCTTAAATTCTGATTAAATCACTGATGCTTTTCACAAACATATCAGCTGCAGTTAAGCTTTTTCAGGCAAAGTATTACTAACCATATGACATTGTTGCTGTTTCAAACCAACCATACAGAGAAACAGGAAAAACCAGTAGCACACAGCTCTGCTACCTATGCTGTGGTAAACCCAGCTTTTGATCCAGAATTTACCTCAATCAGAGCCATGACTTGAACATGGGTCTAAATAATAAGCTATTTCTGATACTTAAAATACTTTGAGACTATTTTTTTCACTGAAAATAATTCTTTTTTTTTCAAACTGCAAAAATTGTCTCTGCATAGAAAGCCATTTCCTGTCCAAGTCTATTTATAACTGATTGATCTAAAAGCCATCACACTTCTGAGCTATCAAACTTAGAAAACAGTGACATCCACCTCTTCTGACAGTGTTATTTATCAAAACCCTCTTCTGATAAGTTTCACTGTTGCTCTAGGCAAATATTTTTTTTTTCAAAGTACAGTTCACCATCATCTTTAGGCAACTTCCATTTTTCTGTTTAAGAATGCCAAATGAGATAACACTTCATATCAAATTTCATATGCACAGCATTCCTCATAAGAATGTTGTTCCTCCAAGATGAAAGCCATCTCTGAACTTGTTCCTGCAAAATTACTATTGTCTGAGGAAAGATGTGTTAGATTGAATTTCATAAGAGCTAAAATTAAAAAGTTTGATGTCATTCTTCATTTCCCTTTTTGGTCATAACTGTTCCAGTCCAGGACAGCTGAGAACATTTTGTCTTCTTCTTGTTCTTTAGCTAAGGAAAAAGAAATAAATATCCAAAGGATTACAAGGATATATGTGTTGTGGTTTAACCCCAGCTGGCAACTGTACCACACAGCCACTTGCTCACGTCCCACCCCCTCCCAGGTGGAGGAGGACAATCAGAAAAATGGTAAAACTCTTGGATTGAGTTAAGAACGGTTTAATAATTGAAACAAACAAACAACAACAAAAGCACTAATGCTGACAAAAACAACAATAGTATCAATAATAGTAATAAAAAGGAATGAGAGAGGAATAAAACCCAAGAAATACAATTGATGCACAATAGAGTAGCTCACCACCTGCTGACTGATGCTTAGCCTGTCCCCAAGGAGTTATTGGCAAACTTACTGAGCAGACCTTTGAATTCTGCATCCAAGACATTTGTGAAGATGTTGAAGACCATTGGATATAAAATTACTTATATATGGAACTTACATTCACTAAAATGAAAAATACAGAAAATTACTGCCTGAGGAAATTTCTGTGACACGGTTTGGATCCTACATAATGGTTTATATTGTTACTTGTCATCTGAAAACTAGAAAAAATAAAGAAATCTCTATTTTTAAGCATTTCTGTTAAGCTTGTTCTCTATAAATATCCCTTAAATTTACTAATGTTAAAGAGTTTAGTGTATAACTAGACCCTAGTAAAACATTTGATACTGTTTCCAACAGCATTCTCTTGGAGAAGTTGGCTAACTATGGCGTAGATGGATGTACACTTCATTGGGTAAAAAACTGGCTGGATTGCTGAGCCCAGAGTGTTGGTTACTGGATACACATCCAGTTGGTGGCTGGTCACCAGTGGTGTTCCCTAGGGCTCAGTATCAGGGCCAGTCCTGTTTAATATCTTTGTTGATGACCTGGACAAGAGTACTGACTGCACTCTCAGTCAGTTTGCAGACAACACTAATCTGGGAAGGAGTGCTGATCTGCTGGAGGGTAGGAAGGCTCTGTAGAGGGATCCTCACAGACTGGTTAGATGGCCCAAGGCTAGTTGGTAGAATCACAATCCCAGGAAGTGTTCAAAAACTATGTGTATGTGGAACTTGGTTACATGACTTAGTGGTGAACATGGGTAGTGCTAGGTTAACCGTCTGTCTCAATGATCTTAGAGGGCTCTTTCCAACCCTAAAGATTTGGAGTGCTACTTATCTGAGGTTTCCTCATTCTAGAATGCCTCAGTGAGGCATGGCATTATAGTCTGTGTGTGTATAATGCAATTTCAAGTTCCAATTGTTTCTGCAGATATAGGTTATCAATTTCTGATGAGTAAGTTTGTTATATAGACACAGGCTAGTCCTGAACTAAATAGTTCCATTATAGGTGACCTATACTAACCTTTCTACTATTTCTGGTTTCTGCATCTTTGATCTTCTGCCAAAATTTTCTCTCTCTTTTCTATATACAATCTTTCCGCTTATTGCTATGCAACCCTTTACTTGGTTGTATGATAATTGTAGAATCATAGAATAACACATTCTTCAGCTGTGTTCCACATATGCATTTGTAATGATGCTATGAGAGACATGTACATAGTTGAAGACATCCAAAGGGTGATTTAATCCATTTAAATTAGTACTTCATCTGTCAGTAAGTTAAACATGCCCAGAATTTTTTCTGGCACTTGGGCCAACAGCTCATATCGGTTTTATTAAACTGTCTTCACCTCAGAAACAATTTGGCAGCATCCAAACTGAATATAGAAGAGTATCGGGGCCCATAGCAGCTTGTGAGCTGTGCCCAGAAATTGTCAGGGAGAGTTAGTTGTTCCAATCCAAAACCATGCTAGTGTTTGTTCCACTTTCAACTGAAATATACATGACTAAATCACATTTGCCAGAAATGTTCCTCTTTTCTGTCACTGTACTGACAGAGCAGTTACAAGCCTAAAAGAACAGTGTTTTCCTGCTTGCTTGGGAGGTGACAATGATCAGAGTCCAGTTGCTTGGCTGGATAGCATGTATAGCAACTTGTAAAATCTTGTTCAGTGGCACATGGAGGGCAAAATAGGAGAAAGAATATATCTCTTCAAACAAAAGAATTATCATCTATTTGCGATTAGTCCTTTAAAAGCAGAATCCGTAACTAATTTCTGTTAGTTATCTGACTACATTATTTCTCCCACAGTACCAGTATTATATCATCATTGTAGTAGGTTCACCTTGGCTAGTTGCCAGGGTTCCACCAAAGTTGCTCTCCCATCTCCCTCCTCAGATGAACAGGGGGAGAAAAAATGTAACAAAAGGCTCATGGCTCGAGATAAAGACAGGGAGACATCACTCACCAGTTACCACCACGGGCAAAATGGAGTTCACTTGGGGAAATTATCAAACCAGAATAGGATAATAAGAAATAAAATATTAAAAATACCTTTGTCTCATCCCTCCCTTCTCTCAGTCTTAATTTCACTCTTTATTTTCTTAACTCATTCCCCTCCAGTGGTGCAGGGGAATGAGGAATGCAGATTGTGGGCAGTTTGTCACAGGTCTCTACTGCTCCTTCCTCCACAGGTGGAGGACTCCTCACTCCTTTTTCCTGCTCCAGTGTGGGGTCCCTCACACAGTGGAGTGTCATCCATTAACTTCCCCAATGTGAATCCTTACTGTCGGCTACACATCTTCACAAACTGCTCCAGCGTGAGGTGGGGTGCAGTACTACAGGAACAGATTGCTTGAGTGTGAGTCCCCCACAGGGTCACAAGTCCTGCCAGAAAACCTGCTCCAGTGTGGGCTTCTCTCTCCATGGGGCTACAGGTTCTGTCAGGATCCTGTTCCAGTGCAGGCTTCCCACAGGGTCACAACTTCCATCAAGCAAATATTCTCTCCAGCTGGGGGTCCACCATGGGCTGCAGCTTGATCTCTGCTCCACTGTGGACCACTGTGGGCTGCATGGGGACAACCTCCCTCACCATAATCTTCACCACTGGCTGCAGGGGCAACTCTGCTCTTGTGCTAGAGCACTTCCTCCTCTTCCTTCACTGACCTTGGTGCCTGCAGAGCTGTTTCTCTTGTATATTTTCACTCCTCTCTCTAGCTGCAATTGCATAGTTTTTGCCATGCCCTTAAATATTTTATTCCAGAGGTGCTACCATCATTGCTGATGGGCCAGTGGTAGGTCCACCTTGGACCCAGCTCTGTTAGACATCTCACAGCAGCTACTACCATAGCTCCTCTCTACCTTAAACCACAGAAACCCAATACAATCATGTAGTGTTACCCCATAGGATCCCAGAATTTGAGAAGTCTCTTCTGAAATTGCCAGCTAAAAAGATGGTTATTAATTCTTCCCTGTCTCTGAGAAGTAGTGTTGTTCTTATGCACAGAAGAGAGTGGCAAATATCAACCTATGATAGCTCATGTTTTGAGTGGCAGCAGAAACAGATAACTGAAGGGGTTATTCACACCATCTGCTTTGGGTACTTTAAACATGTAACTGAGATCTGATTGAGACTTGGAAATTAGTTCTTAATTCCCTATGTAGCAAATAGAGTGAAAGAGAATTAGCAGCAGAGGTGTTAGTATATTACAACCGGATGATTAAAATTAGATGGTATGGGCCTTATAATTTCTAGTAGAAGTCACTAAATTCTAAACACAGTGTGAAAGAAAAAATATTTTCTACTAATGTTTAAATATGAGTCATGTTCTGTTAGTTGTACTAATTGTGCAAAACAGATTTGATAGTGACCACTTATGCCAAAGGGTTGAGCAGAAGATGTGAATGAGAAGAGCTAATAATTCAGACTGAAAGTACTGATGTCTGTTTCATGGGTATATTCTATGGAGAGCCAGAAAATATTTCTGAGTGAGGATAATGCGGGTGATTTTTCATTTAGTAATGCTGGCTAAACCCCTACAGTTTTTGTACATTTGCTTTTACTGAGAAAAAAGAAATCAGGGGGAACTACCTCAGTAGGAAACATTGTCTAAGAGAAATGTAATAGTAAACTTAATGTATTTTGTTGTATTGAAATATTCAGAATTTCTGGGTGCTTATCCTCTCCTGGAACAGAATTGTGGGATAAGAAATTGCAACAGTTTCCCTCTCATTATAGGTTCATCACTCAGAGGTTTCAAGAGATATTAACTTTATCCTGGCAAACACTTGCATAGAGTATGATCACAATCCCTTCTCAGCACTGGAAGGCTACCAAAACATGTTTTCACTTGTTGAATGGTTTAAATATATATTTCAGAATTAGTCCTGTAATTCAGAAATAGCTTGATGAATGTTCTCCAAGTTACTCAAAAGATTAATCTTTCCTTCATATCTTAAAAACCCATGATCAGTGGAGGGACAAAAAGCTGCTGAATAATCTGGGATTTATAAAGAAGTGAAACAAGAAACTTTTAAAATTTACTTTTTCAGGTATCAAGAATTTTCTGTATGAAATATAACCTCTACAGATGTTATTTTCTTTAATAAAAGGGTTTCTTTGTATTTTTCTTTGCATATTCAACCTCAAGTGAAAATGAGAGAATAAAATCCTTTGTATTCTACATTGAAATAATCTCCCAAACATACTTCCTACAAGCATTACTGAAATATTGCTACAAAAATTATTATTAAGCCTATCTGTGATGATCTTATGTGACTTGTGATGATCTTATGGAAAAGACTTTCCAAAATGTTCAAGGACCTTTAAACAAGGCTGAAAAATACTTTTTATACAATCTTATTGGTATTATTACAGTATAGGACAGTATTTCTAGGGAGGCTCACACCACCCATAACTGGCAAATATGCTAAGGTAGAAATGAGGGCAAAAACATGGGGTGTATATGAGACAACCAAAACTTCTCTTGAGAAGACAGGTTTTACACATGAAAATGAGAGGTGACCAATCCACCTGATTAAACAGTAACAACTAAGTGACTTTTCAAACAAAGAAGGACGAAACTTTAAGAGAGATCAGAGTTCAGAGGAAGCAACAGCAATCAAACCTGTCTTGACAGTGTTGGAAGTCACCCTGCAGTGCCCCAACCCTCCCCATACAGGACAGAGCAGACATGGGGCAGTTTGAGCAGCTGTTCTCTGGTAAGCGGGGTGGCACTGCAGGGTGCAGTACTTGGTGATACTGTAGGGATCACACCTCGAGTGTGCACACATGAGCCTGTGGGGTGATTTCTCATCTATGCATCCATCATCAAGGTGATGACATTAGCAGAGATACACTTAAAACAGAGCCTCTCATCTCCTATAAGAAGGGTGTACACAGAGATGTTATAAATTCATTTTAGCTGGCTTAATTCTTTTAACTGAGTAAGTTTGCTTAATTCTTTGTCTGAGTAAGTTTGCTCGGCACAAGATGGTAAAGTTGCTGAAGTCTTAGGCAGGATGCTCCCAGTTCCCACTAATTTATCTTGAGCTGTTATATAAAGGGAGGTCCTGAAGGTAATGTAAATGGAGAGATAAGGAAGCCACGTTTGTGATCAGAAGCTCAACCTGTCCAGATAAGAAATTGATAACGATCTGCCAGGAGACAGAGAAACAATTCACTATGGAACAAAGATGACCACAGAGAGAAACTCACCACTGGATTAAGAATCACGTTTAAAGTGCATGAAGACCATGTGAGGATCAGTAGTACAGACTGTAAGGGTGTAAATGCCCAGGGATTTCTTTGTTCTCAGTCCCTCTCTGAAGGCACCCAATTCAAGCTGTTCCTATTGCTGTACCATCGAATTTTTTTTTTTTCTGGAATCAGATGTCTGAGAATTTGCTTCAGGAAACCTGAGGCAAATAAATTTCTTTAACAGAGGGGAATCCACCTACTTCTAGTGATTGAAAATATGTTGCCAAAAAAAAAAGAGCAAAACAGAAGTACATCCATTTCTAAATACCTATTGACATATTTATGGTTTTTTTGTCCCCAATGGCTGAAGAAAAATTGCCATTAATATTTTAATTTTAGAGTCCATAGCTATTATTATTATTGTGATACCATAGAATCATAAAATCATTTTGGTTGGAAAGGACCATAAAGATCATCTGGTTCCAACCCTCCTGCCATAGGCAGGTACACCTTCAACTAGGCCAGGTTGCTCAAAACCCCACCCCATCTTGACTTGAATGCTTTCACAGAAGTCCAGAGAGAAGACATCTGTAGTTCGTCCTTGTCCACTGACACAGTTGCTCTGTCATAGAAGGCCACTGGATGACTTGGGCATAAATTGCCCTTTGTGAAACCATGTTGCCTTTCCCTAATCACCTCCTCGTCTTCCATATCTTTTGACATATCTTCCAGAAAGATCTGTACCATGATCTTGCTGAGTACAGAGGAAAGGTTGACTAGTCAGTAGTTCCCAAGGGCCTCCTTTTTACCTTTTTTGACATTGGGTGTGATGTTTACTTTTTTTCCAGTTACTGGTGACTGTGCCTTACTGCCACAACTTTTCAAATATGATGGAGAGTGAATTAGCAACTGCATCAGCCAATTCCCTCAGGACCCTGGGATGCATCTCATCAGGTCCCATGGATTTGTGCATGTTCAGATTCCTCAGGTGGTCTCAAACATGATCTTCACTTATGTTGAGAAAGACTTCATTGCCACTATCCTTGTCTTGAGGTTCAGGGAGTTGAGAGGTATGGTGAAAGAAACTATCACTGACAACTGAGGCAAAAAAATTGTTGAATGCACCAGCCTTCTCTGTGTTGGTTGTCACTGGTTGTCCTGTCTTATTTACCAGGAGGGAGTATATTTTCTTTAATTTTTTTTTTTTCTGAACAATGTACCTTTAGAAGCACTTATTACTCTTTGTGTCCCTTGCCAAATTACACTTTAGCTTTCCTAATACCACCCCTACATATCTGGCAAGTGTCCCTATATTCTTCCTGGAACACGCTTCCCTGTGCATTTCCTTCTTCCCCCTTAGTTTGACCGAGACCATCTTACTCAGCCATGTTGGTCTCCTGTTGCCTTTGTCCAGTTTCTTACATATGGGAATTTAGAGCTCTTGCCCTCCAACAATAATGTTCTTAAAGACCTGCCAGCTCTGTTCAGGTCATATTATGGTGAACTGATGATAAAAGATAAATTGATAAAATAACACAATCATAACATTACAGGATTGTTTTATTTTCTTTCAAGGTTGAATTTTGTTGCATACACATCCTGTTCTTTGTTCAGAATTATATGGATTTACTTTTTTTTTTTTTTTTTTCAACAGAGGAGTACATAGGGATTAAGCCTTAGGGATTAAGCCTTAGACTTGCCTTCAAATCCAGTAATAATACCAATAAATCCTCTTTCATTGCTTTGGAAATTTAGCACCAAACCTTATGTCATTAAAAACTGAGCTGTGAAATAGCTAGCATCTGTATTCAGTCAAATACTCACATTTTTACAGGTTTATGGTATTACAAGATATATATCCAAAATCCTTAAATTGCTCTAAGCTTGTCATTTCTCCTCTCTCAGTACAAAGTAGTGAATTTGAAGGAAACAGAAGTGCAAGATTTTTCTTCATTTACTGAACAAGCCTGATCTTATGACATCTGTCACTCCAAAACCTAAAGTATGCTATTAAAGTATGCTCTTGGAAGCAAGCAAGAAACCTAGCAAGCAAAATAAATTTTATACAAAAGACTCTTGATACAAACTAGCTGAAGCTAGTGATGAAAAAATATACTTACAGAGTTTTGGCAGGCATTGCCTACTAACTGAGGAATGTTTGATGCAGTTTCTAAGATTTTGAGCACCTGATAAAGAAAGAAAATATATTTTGTTTTACTTTTCTGACATTTTATTTAATATTTTTAATATTAAATTTATTTAATAATTTAATTAGTTTTGTTTTAGTAATTATTATTAATTTATTTAACTTATTAGTGTTCTGTGGTTTGAAACTATGATTTCTTATGGAATTCCATTATTTGGACATAAAAAAGATTTTTTACAATAAGTAAGATAAAAATTTGCACATACACATTTGAAACTGGGTCGTATATACTTCATGCAGATTTGCCATTTTGCCTTGAAATCCAGGTTCCAGTATCAGTAACAGCTCTTTTGTAATTTAGGAGGAATATTGCAATCCTAAAATATACTACTCCCAAATATATTTTAGCACAGATTAATTTTGTTGGCTAAGATATTCTGTTGTCTTGAGAGACTTCTTGAAATATAGAAAATCCTGAATTAAAATGAGCTGAGTGCATTCTGCATGTGATGCCTCTACAGATACAGAAATAACTAATTATTTGTGTGAGAGAATTAATCATGCTTGACAGGAACAATCAATAGTAATAAATTTAATTTCCAAATTCATGTAGTAAATGAGGTTAATATTACCTATCTTAGTAAAAAAGCAAAACATTTAGTATATTTGGCTTAGGATTTATCATTAGTAAGCCTAGTCTAAAATAACTTCTACACTTGAAAACCTGAAGAATGATTGTAGCAAATTTTGGCATGTGAACATACTAAAACACTGAGAATATAAAAGCTGTGATAGCAATTAATCGTACTATTTTCACAGGAAAATTTAGGTTTCTAGATTATATTTCTACATAGTGCACTTCTGTATTTTGGTACTGTAAATGAAAAATGGAGATGGTATGCTGGAACCCTCAATTCTGAGAATTTCACTGTCTCAGCTCTAACAGGTTATGATCTTCAGAAATACACCTCATTTGATCTTAGACCTTGGAATAGGCTACCACAATTTTGTGATAACTCTGAAATTATTGCTGTACAATTAAGGTTATGTCACTGGGTGAAATAGAAATGTAGAAATTTAGGTTTATGAAATATTATAATACTAGAGTCCATAATGGAGGGTTTTAAGTGTCAAACTGTACTTCTTTTTTAATTCTTCTTCTTCGTCCCTCTTCTCTAAAAACCTGTGTTTCCTACTATTGGTTCAAAAGGTCCTCATTGTGGATTATGAACCACTAGTTATTGGATTATAATTAAAAATAATCTACACAGCATTTCTTAATTGGTTGACTTGGAGTATAACTGACCATGGAAAACTGAGTTAGACGCCATTTCCACCTTGTTAACAAGAAAGCAGTCTCTGTGCAGCTGTACTATATATAAGTTGTAATAAACAACTGAGACCGAAGAGATTTTCAGTCCTTCTGCGTTTTTATCCCAAGTGTCTGTTAAAAGAACTCATGAAAGAGCTAAAATATCATGAAAAGGCCAAGAGCTTTGGCCAGAAATGCGATAATGGTAACATTTATATTTACCACATCACATATTAATCAAAGTGCTTTGTCACAAGATATCAGTTGCACTGTTACTGTTGGGGATTTAAGTGTGTTTGTCTGTTAAAGGAAACACGTTACTAGCTCAAACAAAATTTTAATATTTAATTTATTTTTCTTTTATACTATTTAAATACTTTCCATACATAATATAAATGCCTGCTTGTCTCTCTGGATTGCAATAGCTCTGGATTGCTAACTAGCTTGACACCACTTCTGACTCATTGACCTAATCAGGCAGATGCAGAGAGCAAAGTTTATGTAAATCTTTGAGGTCTGACTAAATCCAATGCACTGCAGGACCTGTATGTGTGCTACCACACACACCAACCCATGGATTAATGAATAGCAGTGACTTTCCTGGTAGCACATTATACCTGAACACCCTGACTTAAGGGTGAGCAACAGAAATGGCCTGATCTTGCTCTTGCTGCCTGGTCAAAACACACTAGCAAATCTCAGCAGCCTCTAAGGCACATACACAAATAGGGTCCCTGGGTGGCAGGGACCTCTGGTTTGTCCCTCTAGTATCCAGTCCTCAGAATCCTGCTCTCTCAACTGTGCAGCTTTGGCTTCTCGGACAACTCAGGCACCTCAGTTTAAGGACAAATAGTCCTCTCTTGTACATCTATGCCAGCTGACAGGTGGCATCACTTCACACTTATGGTGAAGCAAGAAGACAGTTGCTCATTTATCAGTGTCAGAGACTGTCGCAATGGCAGCAATAAAGACACAGCAACACAGCTTGGTCCGTAGCGAGCAGAAAGCGAGTGAGCCCCGTTTATTGTCCTATTCCCATTTTATACAGTAGGAACCCACGTAGATCATTTGCTAGGGTGCAACCACTCCCCAGTATGGTTGTCTAGGTTCTACACCACCCAATTCAAAACATATCATGCCCGGACTCACAACAACCGGTGCTTATCTTATTGTTTTTCATACCTTCCATGGGAAAGAAGGACTTTCTCACAAGCAGCCCCAGGCAGCAGCTCTGGGTTGCTACAAGAGACAGACCAAGTTCAAATACAGGAAGAATAATTTGTTCTCAGAAAACCTCCTTAAGTGGCTTCCAATTCTACTAGTTCTGTGTGTGACCAGGACCATAAATATAGGTAGGCCTGTCAGAGATGGACCTCACTGTAGATGCCAGTATCTCAGTAGAAATTCTCTTGGCTGCCCTATTTACTATTCAAACTTGGTTATGACATACTCTTCCATCAACATTGCTCCAGGTGATGAAATTTGAAGATATTTTCGGAGTCGGTAAGCTACAGCTTGGCTTGTATGCAAAGTTACTAGAGGATCTAGGGATGTAGAGTCCTTGTTTGTGGCAATATGAAACTTCATCACACTTCAACTTCATCCTTTCAAAATCTTCGCTCACTTACAGAGCATGTTTTAATTTAACAGCTATGCTTCTTGCTGCCTCTAACAATATTATCTTTACCTGTCATATCCTTCCCTTTCTGTCTCACTTGCTGCCTGCTGTAATCAGCCATCTCACTGGCAGAATGGGTAGCAGAAGAGGTTATATGCAGATTATGCCTTTGAACCCCTTCTCTGCCTTCACTACAAACTTGATGAGGAAAGTCGCAGTAAGGTTGACTGCACAAATAACCCATGTACATTCATTGCATACTTGAAATCACGCAACTCTTTTATTTTGTGCCTTGCTTTTGAGTGGGCTTGTCAAAGAAGAGGTTTTTTTTTGTGCTGGTGGTTTTCTTTTTCCTAACTACTCTGTACTTCTGTGAACATAACAGATCTCTGCTAACGAGTTAGCTGGTTCTAACTCCTCCCAAGAATCATGGACATCACTTCTAAATACACATTGTTAACGGAAGCATGCTTTGCCCCCCTCAAGGAGCAGTGGAAGTATATTAAACCAGCTAAACAAAGGGATAGCTAAATCTTAGCTGTACCCTAGAGGATCAATATTTCTAAAGGAGATGTGTATTCAAAAGTACTGTATTCCAAAATTTCTCTTCAGGGGGTTTGAACAGACTTGATGCTTTCCAGAGATCACTCTTCGCACCACAAATACTACTTTAGATACAGTGAGGTCCCATAGGATTAAAATATGGTCAAATACATTTTTTTCAGTTTTCATAGTTCTTTTCTATGGCAAATAAGGAGTAAATGTGAACTGAGCATTTGGTTTGCCTGAGGCAAACTTATGAACATAGCTCCACTCTTTTGCTGCTTATATTGTTTTCTGTTTGGATTTGAAAACTCTTCAAAATAAGCCTAGGTTCCCTTCTCTAGTGCAACTGTCAGTTTCTGTAGTGATCCCCTCTGAACCAATTCTTTTCAACAAAGTGATACAACACAATTGCACAAAACTGAATGTTGTTGGAAGAATAAAGAAAAAGAGTCAATTCAAACATATAAAAAATGTATTCTGTGTAGACTTTGTTAACATTCAGAGTCTAATAATTCCTTAATAGCAGGAAAAACCCATAACATCTCATATTAATTATCATATCGTTGTACAGTCTAAAATATTTCTATTTGGTACAGAATAGAAGAACAGATTGTCAGTTTAGTTTCTTTGCACCATACTTCATGCTAGACATTTTAAATGTATAGTAAATCCTCACAGTTGTACAGAATACAACATATCTTTTAAAGGGTTATATTTTCAACTTGATTTCCAGTACAAGTTGAGCTAGCAATGAAGTTTTAATTACAGAGGCTGTTGAATACCTGGAACATTGATCACATGGGTTAGGTTTTTTGCTTAGTTTTGGAACAATATCTTGCAAGGCGAAGTCATAGAAGGGTGTTCACTTTTATGAAAGAAAATATGAAAGGAAAAATAGTTGAAAAAAAAAGGAGTGAAGGCACATTCTGTGTGAGATTTTTCTTTGCATTATTAAAATGCTGTATTTATAGACATATAAACACAGATATAGATGTACTTATAGTGCATAGTTACATACCTATGTTTCAGTACAGAAGTGTTTACCTTAGGATATAAACAAAAATGTCCGAATAAAAAATAGTTCATAACTTGTAATATTAGAAACAGAAGAGAACTTTTTGTCACGTGTGTCTATCTACAAAGCTATATAAATCTACTTGTAAGTATTCAGCAGTTTGTGATTTATTAATACTACATCAAGTAAATGTCTTATCCTAAAGAAATCTTTCATATTTTGCTTTTTTTCCTAAAAATGTTTCATTATAGTTATTCCATGCTGTGTCAAATATTTAATGTTTTCTTTTCTTTGTGAATTAATTTTTATTTTCTGTTCATATGCTGTCCAACAATGTGAATTTTTATGACATTACATGTTTATTAATAGTGAGAATTATGGTGAGAATAGTGATTATGGTTTAGGACTGAAGGATAAGAAATCCAAAGTCCTGCACCTGTGGATGAGCAACCAGCATATGCTGGAGGCCACCAACATGGAAAGCAGCTTGGTAGAAAAAGCCCTGAAGGTCCTGCTGAACACTAAGTTGGACATGAATTGTCTTTGCTGCAAAGTTTAATGGTGTCCTGGGCTGAATTAGACAAAATATTGCCAGCAGGAGAAGGAAGGTGATCCTTGCCCTCTACTCTGTCCTGGTGAGGTGTCACATGGACTGCTGTGTCCAGGTCTGGGCTGTCCAGCACAAGAGAGACATGGGCATAATGCAAAGAGTGCAACAAAGGGTGACAAAAATAAAGAAAGGATTGAAGCATCTCTCCAATCAGGAAAGGATGAAAGAGATGAAACTGTTTGGCCTGGAGAAGGCTTAGGGTAATCTCATCAATGTGTATAAAAACCTGAAGGAACGGTAGAAAGAGGAATGCAGCCAGGCTCTTTTCAGTGGTGCCCAGTGACAGGACAAGAAGCACTGGATACAAACTGAAACATGGGAGGTACTGTCTAAACACCAGGAAACACTTTTTTCCTCTAAGGGTGACCAAGCATGGGTTACCTGGGAATGTTGTGTAGTCTCCTTCGTCAGAGGTATTCAAGAGCCATCTGGACACACTCCTGGGCAAGTGGGTCTGGGTGGCCCTGCTTGAGGATTGTTGAACCAGATGACCAGAACTCTCTTCCAACCTTAACTGTCCTGTGATTTTGTGATTCTGTTACATATTTCCTCTATTGCATGCCTTCCTTTCTTGATTTCATTGTACTTTATTGATGCATAAGTTAACATTGGGAGAAAATCAGTATAGAACTTCTGAAACTGTACTTTATATGTTAGGTATGTACCAAACAGAAGTTGAAAGTTACAAGAGTTCATGGCTTTAAAGACATGAACTCTAAAGAATGCTAGGCCATTTCTTTAAATGATAAGATTTTCCATTAAAGTATATCAGGTAACAGTACCGTTTATCCCCTTTTAAGTGTTTAAATATATGATTGAAAATGGAGGTTACAAATGTCCTTTATGCCACTGGGTCTCTATTTTAGCAACTGTTTATTTAGTTTTGAAATTGCAACTCTATCAGATAATCTTCTGTCACTGAAGAGAGATCTTCAGTTATGACAACAGTTTTTGACACTCAGGATAGTGGCCCCTAACTGGTAAAACTAGAGAAGGAGATTTTAAAATGTAATAGATTTAAAAGACTGGTATCTCGAGGCCTACTAAAGATTAACATTAACAGTAGTTTCTCATTTAAGATCTCTTCCTTAATATCTACTAAGTTACAAAGTAATAGACTTCAAAACTTTGACATTTATTATTTAAATCAATATTTTTTAACCTAAGGGAGAGTTTGGCTGTGATGAATACATTCTATTGGAGAAAACTTCTTCAGCATGAAAGCAATCAGCTAGTACAATAAACCTTTCAAATAGTATTTAGAGCTGAGGAAGAATCAAGCACAATGTTTCTGAGGTAAGAAAAAGATTCTGACTAATCATAGCAAGTTGCTTATTCACCTCATCTGTAGGCTTAGGACCTTATATCTTTCACTGTTGCACTCAAAACAGGCTGGTATGTCAAGAAACATGACAGTAATAATTTTTGGTGTAAGACAATGTCTCACATTGTTGTTATTTTCCTAAGACTGGAAAGGCTATTCTTGTTTAGCTTGGACTCTGCAGAGCAGCATTCTCATTCTGACTTGTTAGGGAATATTGCGCTTTTTCACTGCCTGAACTGTGCCTGCTCAACATCCTTTCTCTCTATGTTGTTTGTAGCACAACCTCGTTTAACATGTATCAGAAAAATCTTCATATGACAGGTTTTTTCACTTGGTATCTTCACCATTCCTTTTGTAGCCACCATTTCTGATAATTACTGTAGGAGCCAATAATGATTTTCTCAGCACCTTTTGTCTTACTGATGTATGTGGTTTGTCAGCCTTATCATGAGTCACTTGCATCATGTAAACTGAACCATATAGATACTGAAACAATGTGATTCACTCATTGGTGACTAAAAAATAATATTACAGGATATATGGGCTAGGATGTTATATTCTGTTTTAGTTTAAAGTGCTAGGAAGAAAAGATTGCAGCTTTGCAAGGTATTGCCTTATGAAATATGATGTATAAATAAATGTAATCTAAAACAATACAATGAAATGTACATAATTATATTTAATGAAATTTTTTTGCAGATTTTTTTTGCCTAGATATAGTAAGCTTAAATGACATAAGAAGTAAAAACTAGCCTTCTGAGACTTGAGTTGAAATATATCTTGTTAATGTTGTTCATCCACTACTTTTACATATAAATTTTAATGAGGAGATGGAGAAGAAAACTTTCACTTATGATAGTGAAACCTGCTGAGCTTTATAGACTTCACTGTCTTAGTGTCTCTTTAATTAAAAATTATATCAATAAGCTTCGCTGCCGGGTTCTGATGCTGATTAGCACCAGTGTGCCATGGCCTTCCTGAAATGAGTGTCCCACAGGGAACAGCCCTTCCAGGAGCCCTGGCAATGCCCCTAAGTGACCAGTGACTTCAGCAAGAATAGCAATATTTCAGCTGCAAGTGATTTCAGCTCTTGTGGTTTCAGCTCTTGTGATTTCAGCTCTTATAATGCTGCTCTTGTAAAATCACCCAAAGGCAGACTCGGACATGGAGAGAGAGAGGAGTCTCGTCCAGCAGTTCCACAGGTAGCCTTTATTGTTCAGCTCTCCTGCAAAGGGGCGGCTAGGAACGAGACCACCGGAACTTGGTGGCACAAACAGGGGCATTTTATGGGGAAGGTAGGGGGTGGGGTGGAAATCCTTTGGCCAACAGGGCAAGGGCTATTACCATAAAGAAACAAGGCATGTTGGGAGTGCCTCTGAACTCATCCTGAGTGTGAGAAAGGTTTCTTTATGCCTGGGGAGATTCTTTCAGCCCTCAGGCCTCACTTCTCCAGGGGAGTGCAGAGAGGTCCTGTGCCAGGGGCTCACAGCCCTCCACAAATAAGTATATAGAAATGAGATTAAATGAAAAAAATGTAGAGAGATTTGGCCTACTAAAAATATGCCAAATTCTTTACTTCAAGGTAATCTTATTTTACACATCCATAAGAAAAAAAAAAAATCAGTATCAATTCAGACCTTGCAGAATTTAAGCCTGCCTCTGGTGGACCAACCTTTCTCAAAAGTATTCAGTGATCCTTTAGAAGTCATTGATAGCCCCATGATAGTCCACAATCCCAAGCTGCAAACAACCACAAACAGGAATGAAATGTGACAGCACATCCTTTTACACCAGGCTTTAATACAGCTACTACTGTAAGTCTCTTCTATCCTCAGCCTTTCTTGCTGCATGTGTCACTGACTTTCCCTGAAAGAGTGATGATTTCCACACAACAAAGGAAAAGATATTGGAGCTTTACAGTTTGGTAAACACTTCTAAAAGTGTGCTATATCTATGTTTTTTGGATGTCTTCATCTCTATACATATATAAATAAGATTTATCTACAATTTCTATGGCTACTCTGTGCACTTAAAAGCAATAATAATAACATCTATTATTACTGTTTTTTGATATGATAAGAACTTCATAATTGAAAGAAGACGAAATCCTGATCAGAAGTAGTCATGAAAATGAATTCTAACATTAGTAGAAAGAGGTTTTTTAATTTAAACACTAGATTTCCAAAATTATTCAATATTTATTTCCAAAGTCATTAAGTATTTATTTATTAATAGTATTAGTATTTAATTTTTTTTTAGTTATTTTATAAAATTTGAAATATTTTAGAAAATAAAACCTTATTTTTATGTGATAGTCTGCTTATGTGCATTTCCAGTTTACTGCAGATGCAAAGAGGATGTATAGATTAGGCACCAAGTATCCTGACACAAACAAATATTTTAGACAAAACAAGTAAACAAACATATATTTCCTATTAAAAACAAAACAAAACAAAGTAAACAAAAAAAAACCCAACCCAACCTTAAAGAAACAAGAGATTTAAATAAATAAATAAATCAGGCTGATAATAAATCCAGAAATAGAAATCCTCTCCTGTTTTGAAATGTTTGCAAAATACCAAAAGTAACATATGGAAGTAAGTTTGTTGCAGACTGTATAAACATTTTAGAAACATCTTAAACAAACGTTAAAATACTTCATAGGGTCAAGGGCTTAACAGACATGAAATACCAAAATTAATGTTAAATGTGAAAGCTTGTGAAATTTTAATTCACTGTTTTAGTATCCTGCTTTTGCATTAAAATGCAGTCTTACTTATGTAACTATATTTCTTCAGACAGATCCCAACACATTCAGAGCACATGAAAGGGTATAATGGATTTAAAAATGAACCATTCATTATTTTCTTTTTGTAACACTGATTATTAATGTTTAGAGTAATTCCATATCATTTTTTCCGGTCTAAATTGTCCAAAGAAATTGCTGTAAAACATAAACTGCAAATTTTATTCAGAATTTTTCTGTTTGTCATCACTATGTGATTGGAATCTATTAACGTATCTTAACAACACTCATGTATTGTCTTACAATAACATTATTCTAATTTTTACAGAATGGAAAATGAGCTGCAGAAAGATTTAATTAGTGAGTTTCCACTCAGTTTGGGTAAGATTTGACGGAAGATGAACATTATTTTTTCAGCATAGTTGTGATTAATAGTGAATGCATCCATGCTGCAGCTTTCAACAGTTTTAGCAGGGATTGGTAAGAATTCAGACCTGAAAGAGTCTTCCAGAAAAGAAAGATCATTATGCTAAGGAAAATCAATTAAGAAATGTCTGGAATGGCTTGCTGCTTGTCTGGATGAAGGAAGAGAGAATACAGATCAGTAAGGCACCAAAATATTGCCCATGACAACTTAGGGACATACACAACTTCTCTGGGCTACCTATTTCAATGTTTGACCATCCTTACATTGAATATTTTTTTAATGCTTGAGTGGAATTTTTTATATTTCAATGTATGTGTCTTGTTTCTTGTCCTGGGCACCACTGAGCTTGGCTGTGCCTTCTTTAAAACCTCCCCTAAATATCCATGCATATTGATAAGACCTCCTGAACCTTTTCCCCAGGAGAAACAGTTTCAGTTTGCTCAACCTCTTCTCAGGTGACAAATGCTCCAGTCCTTAATGATCTTGGTGTCCCTTCATTGGATCTGGTCCAGTATGTCCATATCTCCCTTGCACTGGGAAGCCCAGACCTGGACCCAGATGTGTCTCACCAAGGCAGAAGGAACACCTCCCTCATCCTGCTGAGAGTCCTTCTCCTTATGCAGCCCAGGATTCTGTTGGTACTGTGTGTTGCTGGGGCATAGCTGATAATTTGTGTCCTGGTGTCACCTCAAGAAAATATCTGACATTTTCAATTCAGTTGCTCCCTTTGTAGCATGGACAAAATGTAGGTATATTGTTCTCAACCTCATTCATCTTTGCTTCAAAAATAGGGTCTGGCTTTTTACTGGATTTCCCATTTCCTCCAATCCCCCTGGACGGAGAAATAAGGTGTTAAGGTATGAACAATTCATAATATAATGAATTCTGCAGCAAGTTATCAATGCTGCAAGTGTATTTTGAACATGTTGGAAATTGTCCTCAATTTTAAAAATATAGGATTGCTAGATAACAATGTGTATCTTTCACAAACGTAATCACATAGTGACATAATTAGCTCCTATGAGGTAATTGTGGTCTGAGTCATGTACAGAGATGCATCTATAATTTTTTTAAAATTGGATTAAAAAAAAATAGAAAAAAAACACCAACAAAAAAATCCACCTGCCATGACTACTGCTTTAATCTAAATAAATTATTTATTTTTAATATAGTGTAAGTCTATACCTGGGAGCACTACCATAATATTACTGCTTAACAAGTAAAACTTTAATATTTTTAGTTCCACCTGTCTAAGTGGAGATGAATTTTCCCTGCCAAAAGGCATTTCCTGCCTTTTGGGACTTTAGTATTTGTGAAGATCTGATTTATATTAGAAAAATATTCAAGTTGCACAGCTGAAATTATTTTTTCCTTTTAGTGTATGACTCTCAAAGTATCTCCTTAAAACAGACCTGAGGCATGGCTGTGGGAGTATTCCTCTGTGATCAGAGATTTCTTTTCCAGTTGCTATGTTTGAAACCTTTGATGCACAGTCTATTGGGAAATCCTGAGACTAATCAAACTGCATTCGAGAATGATATTTTTTTCTGTTTGTGTTTTTATTAGTAGGAGTTTGAACAACTTTAATAATGACAGAAAAAATATATTTTCAGGAATATAATTAAGAAATTCTTACTTAGTTAATCTTATTAAAATTTTCAAGATTCTTTAAAAAGATTTTGCAATTCTTACAATGTTACGAAAAAGAGGAAAACCAATAACATCTGAAACATCTGAAAATCCATCAAAATATCCTTTTCTTTATAAATACCAGCCACAGAATTACAGGAACATATAATAAGAAAATTGTATGCAAATATTTATACGTAATTCTGTTTGTAAATAAGTGTGAATAGTTAATTTCCAGCGTGAGTCAGAGACAAATGATCATGGAATCATGGAATAATGGATTAATAGAATTGCTTTGTTTGGAACGGACCTTAAAGATCATCTAGTCCTAACCCCTCTGCCATGGTGAGGGATATATTTCAATAAATCAGGTTGCTCCAAGCCTCATGCAACCTGATCTTAAATGCTGCCAAGGGTGGAGCATCCACACCTTCTCTGAGTGAATTCTTCCAGTGACTCATCACCTTATAATAGATTCTTCCTTAAGTCCGATATAAATCTCTTTAATTTAAAAGTATTGTCCCTTGGCCCATCACTACAAGTCCTGGTAAAAATTAACATCAGAATTTTATATACAACAACCTTGTTTATTCTGTACCTTTAATTGAGAGACCAGCACTCTTGCAGTATCAATAGGACAGGTAATTTCTTTATTCATTCTCCTTAGTTTGTCTTGCATTCCCTAAAGGAAAGAATGACAAGGTCAGGTGGAACTCCTGGCTGTCCAGGGGAATCTGATGAACTTCTATAACTATTTTAGCGTGTTTTGGGAAAAAGATGTTTCCTGGGGCAGTGAAAGAAAAATGGTGATAGTTTAGCATAGAACAGAGTTTGCCCAGCATGAACAAAGATATCAGTGAAGAGGAAGAGGGCAGACAATAGGGTTTTGGACAAGAACTCACAACAGACAGAGGATGGTTTCGGAGGAATCAAGTGGAATTTTGTAGAGTTAGTTTTCTCTGAGGGAGACACTGAGAGACTAACTTTAACCCCAAAGCCAGAAAGTTAGTTGGGAAACAGTGATCTGCCCTCCCACAATATAATGAAAAGGGAATTATTTTTAAACTTTCTGTTCTGAGTTTGTTCGGGTTTTTTGGCGGATGTTTTGTGAGATTTTTTGCTTGGTAACCTTGGAGTATTTCTCTAAGAAAGAATCTAGACAGTTCTGTTTCAAAGGTCCATCGAAATAAGGATCCCATTGAAATGTCTCAAGGCAGATCACTGAAGGCAGTGTTACTATTCCGGAAGATATGAATCTGACCACCTGCAAACATTCAGAAGAAAGATGATTATTATGCCCAGAAAACAGCTTTGCTTATCTGTAGGTTGGCCAACCATCTAAATGGAGTCTATAATAGGTTTCAGATTTATACAGCAGGAAAAAAAAAAACAACTTAAATTTCATTTATCTGAGTTTGTAGGCAGAAGAAGAGGTCACTGAGGATAAAAAGTAAAAATCTGATGTAAGGTCAGATGAGATAACCAAATTCTGGTGGCAGTGGAAAGGTCTGGATAGCATTTTATGAACTTGCACTATATTTTCCTTGGAATAAAAATAAATGTTTGTTTAGAGCACTTCATGTGTCATTTTACTGCAAAAGAAAAAAGGCACCTAGAATAAAAGTTCATGAGGCAGTATTGTCAGACATAGTAGTAAAATCCTCTGTAGGAGTATTAATCTCTCCCAGAAGTCATATGTTCTTGTCAAAGTACAATTATGATGTTTAATCCTCCTTTTGTCTCCTCAGTGAATGTCACTCCTGTGGAAATGTATGTCCAGCAATGTCAAAGTCATCACAGGAGTCTATGTAGGGAACATTTATCTTTTCGGGTGTTTAGTGAACTGCAGCAGTATTACATCCACATTTATATGTAGGGCTATGCCCAGGATGAACAGGAACTCATAGGGACTGTATTCCATTCTTACTCCTTATTAACCGAGAATGTGCTTCTCTACAGAGATAAAGGTTCTGAAGGACAAAGGTAATATAATGTAAATTTAAGAAAATTTATATGCCAGCAAATGAAGAGAGATAAGGATAGAGCTGCAAGCAACTCGTCAACTGAAGTTGCACTGATTTCACTTTTTATAATTTTGAAAATATTATCTATTTGTGACCTATTCTCCCATTAAGAACTTATTAAGAATAATACATACTAAAGGGACAGAAAAATGCACATAATTAATAAAGTCATAGCTGAAGACCAAGTATTCATGTTAAGAAGCATATTACTCTGGCACTTGCCTTATTTCAACACAACTTTTGAAAGACATGTAGGAACTCTTCAGTGTAATTACCATAATTTACTTTTCTCTGAATTATACAGAATGAAGAATTACAGTATTACAGTATTACAGAATTATAGTATTTCTATCTGATATAAGCAAATTTTTCATTTTTTGTATGTGCTGTTCTTGAGTTCATTAATCTTCAGATAATGTATGGTACAGATACATCTTATCCCAGGATGTTAGAGAAGGAAAAAACAACAAAAATTCCCAAATTATTACAAATTTTATTTGTCTTGTTAATTATGAGTTCAGAAACTCTGAAATTTGCACAGCTGTTTTAAAGTTAATCAAACTTTATGTTCAATTTTATGTTATGTATACGTGAACCCAAGAGACTGAATGTATGTCATTATGAAAATATTGCCAGGTATGAAGTAATTGCTGAACAAGGTATTTTAGTTATATGATATATTTGAGTTAAAGGGCTTTCAAGATAATTCAAATTAATATAGCACTGTAAATATGTGCTCTTTTTCACCGTAGGTGCTAATCCATCAGTTTATTTACCAGACAAAAAGACCAAGAAGAAAAAATCAATCTTTAGATGAAGCCTGGTATCATAGAATTAAAATAAATTACTTTCCAGAAAAACAAGAATTGGTGTTTGTGGATGGTTTCAGAATATCTTCCAATAAATTGTGTTCATTTGTTTCTAGGAATAAAAACCACAAAAGTGAAGATTTTCCTTAAAATTTCTTATGATACAAACATTAACTGTAACTTGATGAAATTTGTGTAAGCAATTAGTGTAAGAAATAGACAGAGTCTATCTTTTTGAAAATACCTATGACTCTGTTGCTTGGCCTTATAAGACTGCCTATTAGGTGTCATGATAAATTAAACACAACAGTTTTTTGTCCATGCTTATGTATGTGTGTTGTTATGTACATGGTGTCCCTCAAAAGTGATGTAAGTAGTCATGGGAGACTACCTTGGAAGTACATCTGCAGGTGTTCAAGTTTCAGCCAGCAACCTGGAATGAGTAGCATCCATGTTCTTACTTACATATATATATAAAGAGTAGTTCTATACAAAACATACAAATACCTATAAAAATTACATTTAAATATTTTCTAAATCTATAAAATAACAGTGGTTCTCATCTCACCAAGATTTAGCAACGCAAAAAATATTTATGAAATCTAAAATACTTGTCATTGATTGAAAGTATAGGTAAATTTAAGCATGCTTTTTTCTCATATACCCCTATATTCATATTAGAAAATTATTTATATGACCTGCATTTGAATACTGCAAACAAATTGCTCCTTATTTTATTTTAATATTTTGCTGTTAGACTGTTTCAGGGCTGTTAGCAAACCAAAAAAAAGCTCAAATAATATTGATTCTGACCTTTTAGCCTTTTCAGAGAGTTATCTGACCATTTCAAGGTACCACTGAAGAAATACCCAAGAGAGGCTGCTGTATTCTATTGCACAAAATTTTCAGGGTTCTGGTCTTGTAAGCCTCCATGATATTACAGCAATGGGGAGAATGCCTGAGATTATTACAGTACCATTACAGAAGTTATGTGTCTGCTTTTCAGACAGCTTCACAACAATTTTCTCATCTCTCTATTAAGGATGAGTAGTGATGCTTTAAAACCTTCCCTACTGGTTGTCATCTTAATTCTCCAAGTGAAAACTTAAACTGTGGTAACCATAGTCTAAACTGAAATTCCAAAGAAGACCAAAGCTATCAAACTGAAAACTTTTAGTTTCCCATGTCTTCTTCCTTGAGTAAAACAGAATATCATGATTCTTCAGAACCTACGTGGATCTCACACATCTGCATCTTTTATGTTTTCACTTGCAAATCCTAGACATAATAGTTTCCTTCCTCTTTCTTCCCAATGGGATTCAGTTTCGTTCCTTGCATGGCTGTCTCTACCAATGCAGATTTTCTCCATAGTGGAGTGTGACTTTTTATGTCTGTCTTGCAACAAGAAAAAGGAACTTTTTTCATCCCTTCTCTACAAGGAGATAGAAGACAATGTTCCTGTTATGGAAATGTAATAATACTATATTCTAGTTTTATTTTAAAGTTATATGTCTAGTATTGTAAATGCTCCATTTTTGTATAAAAAACTTTGTTGCTATGGAAAATTTTTCATCAGGAACTTTTGCCCTCCAAGTGGAACAGATGAGCCATTCATTACTTGGAAGAGGAAGAAATATGAAGGAATACTGGATATAAATGATAGAAGCATGAGTTTAAAAATCATGGCACGGTAATGTCCAGTTGTCATTATCTTACTGTATGAATATTTCTGGAGACTAATTTTATTACTGTCAGTTTTCATTACTGTAAATGACTGAAATCAGAAGCCACTCTGAGTCAACAGATCTGCTGTCAAATTTAACAAATTTAATTATTAAAGATTGCCACGACATTGTTTTTGATTTTGAACCTTTGGGTAAAAGCTGACAGTTACGCAGTACTCATCTCACTAAAGTTTAGTTGTATGCATCATACCTGTGTTTATGAGGTATGTAATTAGACTCCCCCTATGAAAGAGAAAGAGAGAATTTTAGCATTATTCTTTCCCTGACTATCTATGTTAGTTCACCTTATGCAAAAAAATCTCCCTCAGAAAGCCTTGAGACATGGCTAGATCCTATGAAGCATTCTTACTACTTCCTTCTCTTCAGCCTAAGAAGGTAGTTTGCGTTGAAGAGTAGTTTCCCTCCATACCTTAACATTAATGAACTAAAACATGTCTGAAGAGAGTTAAAGTGAAACACTATAGAAAGGAAGAGGAAAAGAAGGGAGGGTTGTTGTGGAACATGGAGTTTCAGAGGACAATATAAGTACAAGGAATTTGAATACAGGAGCTTTTCCTTCAGTGGTAAGGAGGGATTGAAGAAATGGAAGACAGAAGACCTAAGAGAGGAAAGGACAGAGATAATGAACACAATACTGAGAAGGACTTTGAAAAGGGGTGATCCACTGAGGGATGTTTAAGGAGTGAAAAGAAAAACAGTAATTGAATAAAATAATTTAAGTTAATTTTTTGGTAAACTCATTTCTCTTTTTCAATAGGATTCTCACCATAGAATTTTATAAATGGCAATCACAGATAGTAATGCAAATTTAAATTATATTTTAAGTACTTACTTTATTATATTTATTCCTTAAACCATTTTTTGTCTATAAAATACAGTGTTCCATGGACAATATGTCTACAAGATTTTTTTTAAATAATATTTTATTTATTTATTATATATTTTAAATAATCAAGTTTCCTGATAGGTCACTAAGTCTCCTATTAGGTTTTCTCTACTGTCTGTACTGAACACAGTGTTGCAAGGAAGACTTTGACAATCTTAAGAAAACACCATGCAGAAAGAGTTTCGGTTTTCTTAGATCTTCTATGGATTCACAAAAATATCTAGTAACTGTTCTAATGCTAAGACTTCTGTTTTATCCACCAGATCCACTCTCAGGCCAAAAATGCGAGACATTTGACTTTTTCTCTACTGTAGTAGGACCAGATATGTCCCTATCTGATATATTAGTATTCATTTTAAGAAACCAGTCTTGAAGTTTTGAAAATACAAGCTCATCTTTATGGTCTTATGAGTTTTTATGTAAATATATTTATTGAAAAGATTATGATCAAACTTATCATATCCAACTCATTTTCATGCACAGAATAAGTAGTGAGCTTGTCTTACTCAATTTGTATTTTTCTTTTCTTCATTCAAGACAACTGACTGAAATGAGATGAAAATTCCATATATTGTATATTTCATGCATCAGAAGCCTGTTCAATATTCATTAATAACTCTGATAGCAAAGGTTGTCATACCACAATATTTCTCTTGTACTAGGGTTTAAAAGCCTTCAGCCATTTATATTACATTGTTGGCATGTTTTTAATAAGTTGCTTAAATTAAACAAAATTCTTTCTGCTTTTTGATACAATGGCTTGTGAAATCATTGTGACCATTCCAGCATTCTGTCATTTGAAATCAACACATACTTGGCCTGCTACGGAAAATTTACTTTTTCCTTTTGTTGCCAAAATTGGTGGGCTAAGGAAAATAGAAGCTGGAGACACAGTTAAGAGGGAAGGGGAAAACAATATACCTTTATTCAGTGATTCAGCGGACTTCCTAAAAGGAGACATGGAGGGGTGATGGGCAGTTTCCCTCACACTGGCAGAAAAGGCTTCAAGAGAGATGGTACAAAATGTCTCTGGGGATGTCTCTGATGTCCCTCTCCACGCAGTGTGTTCTCATATTTATAGTAAGTTTTATGAATCAGTACAGTTGACCAAAATCTCTCAATTAGAGAGGGGTGCGAGTATGTGTTAAACTTCTATTGGGCTATCCCCATCCTCTGCAACTTCCGTATTTCAACCATCACAGGAGATGGAATGTTCTCTTCTCAGGAATACAAAGGGATAACATAAGGATAACATGTTCTTATTATGACTGGAGTGTGTCTATTATCTACAAGTCTCTAAACAATGGCAGTGGAAAGTTACAAGGGTTCTATATAGTGAATTGAAAAAGCAAAATGAAAAAGCAAAAAATCCTTTTGGCATAATTTTGAAATGGTAATTGTTACTGCAAGGATTAATGTCATTAAATTTATACATAAGTTTTATCATATTTCTGAAAGTAAAGCACAAAAGTGAAAGAAGACATAATTGAAGCTATACAGTATTTTCAAAAGTTTATTATACCAACTTGAACCAAGCAGTATTCTCTTAGCGCTACTGGAGAATTTCACACAATTGCAAAGAAAAAGAAAAGCACTAACATGGATATAAATATTCTATTATATAACTTCACAATTTACACCATGCTGAGTAAATATCAGGAAATGAATATACAAATCACCTTTTTCTCTTGTTTCTGTTGACATTTTTAAAGTATCTCATAGGTCATATAAAGGAGCATCCATTAATCTTGTCATCCGTCATCCCTTTGTGGCAGAATGGGAAAATAATATGTTCATAAAAGACTTTGCCATGGCCTACTAACATGTTAGTGACAAGCAGTTATGTAATACGACCACTTTTAATCAAAGTCAAGTGAAACATATAATTAAAGATATTGCACTGCATCTCAATGGAAACATTTGCCACCCATCAAAACCAACTCAAAAAATCTAAACTGAAGGAAAAAAACGTAACTGTGTATAAAGTCAAAGAAATCTTGACTTGGTATAAGATATGATGAAACAAAGAAAACAGAAGAGACAAATCTAAATCCTTAATGAAAATGGCCAAAAGAAATGTTGTGAAAATAGTTGCTGAAACTTTAAAACTACTAACAGAAACAAATTAAAACTTCTGAGATTCAGAAGAATGATAAAAGAATTTACCAGGTGCACAGAGGTTCATTATATAAAAGTACATGCAAGAAGTACAAAAAAACTCCAGATGTGTAGAAAATTGAACTATATCAGTAGTTTATATTTCTTATCGAGGAGTTCTGCAAAATTGTTGCATCCTTCCTTTATTGGAAGGGAACTTTCATTAAAGACAAGTGTCATCAGAACAGACCAAATGCTAATCAATAGAGTAAAATACTCAGATTTCCAGAAGCAAATTGTTTTCATTCCAGAGTGTTAAAGGAAGCCAGATACAAAATTGTGAAATGTTAAGACTGGCTTTAATTGACCCTTGCAAATGACACATGAAAAGTAGTACATGAGTTAATAAAAAGATTTGGGAGCATAGGAATATCTACACAAAATTAGGTGTGATTTTTACAAGACCGTGACTGTTAAAAATCGTGTCAATAAATAAAACTATTAGCTTAAAAATCAGGAAAAGGCAATGTCTGTTGGTTTTGGTTTTTTTTTTTTAAGGAAGTCAGACCAGAAAAATAAATTAGAAGTCTTTGAAAGATTTATTTAATAAAGTGCACCCAGACTTCCTAAACCTTTCAAGATCACATTGTAAGACATATTAAAGAAATCAAGCCATCATGAGATGAAACCAAGATCATGACAGGGATAAATAGAAAATGGGTAAAAGACAATTATATTTGTACCTAATAAAAATTGTGCTTAACTGTAGAATCAAATCCTGACTTGAGAGTTCTAATAAATTGGTAAAAAAAAAAAAAAAAACACCAACAAAATCAAAAAAACCCACCACCACAACAACAACAACAACAAAAAAAGCAGATATAATTAAAGGTCTATATACATAATTCTGTGCAGAAAATAGTCTTAATTAAACTGAAAAAAAAATTTATAAATTAGCTATTCATAGGGAAGAAATCTTGCATTCTTTAAAAACAAATCTGTAATTACATCATCATAATGTGCAGCTTTGTGAGAGGTAAACATCTCACAACTTCCTACTAAAATAAAGGAGAAAATACCAAACACACTGATGTCACTGAACCTCCACAATATACTTAAATATTGAGTACAGAGTAGAGTTCAGGAACCATGATATCTAACGTGATAAAATAAAGCATCTTTAAAAAGGTAGTAAGGGGATGACAAAACTAATAGAAGCTACAGAGTAAGTATTGTATAATGAAAAGAAAGTAAGTCTCTTTAGGTAGAAACAAGATGCGAGGGTTGAATGATAGTGAATTACATCAAATAATTAGTAAAGTAAAACGAAGAGATCAGTCATTCTTTCTTTACTACAACACAGGAATTCTTTCTTTTTGACAACACAAGAATTTGGGTTGCCCACTGAAGTTTTCAGGCAGCGGCAGAAGTTAGACAGGAGTAGGTGAAAATATAACCCTATAAACTTTTTTTTCTGAAGCTGCTGGTGGTGGTCACTACTCAAAGATAAAATTAGAGGGTCAATGGATATTTCATAAGAAATAGTGCAGCCATTTCTATGTTCTTACAGGCAGGTTTTCTTGTTCTTTTTTTTAAACATTCAAAATAACTGAAGATCTGCGATGGTGTGTTTTCAACTAATTTCCACTATGTAGCATATGTTTTTCTTTCTGATACAACAAAAGTCCTCCATTTTATTTTTCCTTATACAGTGGACACATCATAACGGAATTTTTGTTGTTACTTTATTTTAGCAATAATATCAGCAGAAGAAGACCTTTGATGTTTAGTTTAAACGGTTTGTTCAAAACAGTCCTGAGTTACTTAGTAAAGGTCTAGACTTATTTCTACCTCCATATTGAGCAATACAGAGATATTTTAGCAATCACTGTTGTGTTTATGTTATACAATTATGGGATTCATCAAACCCTTCAAAAGCAGTTTCAGGCAGCCTGAGCTTTGCATTTGTATGTGTAATATATCCACCAAATGCATCTTGGTGCCATGGTACCATGCATCAGATGAAGGCATCTGTCAGGCTCTGGAGAACTTTGCCTGTGGTCAGACAGCCTCTCTTTTATGTCTGCCTGTTTGCTGAAGATATTTGACTTGCAATATAATGCCACCAAAAAAAAAAAATAGAGAGAGAAGAAACCCACATCAATTTTGTATTCTTTCTTGTTCTGAATTAAACTAATTGCCTATGTTTTAAAATCAACGCAGATAAAACCCACATGAGTGAGGGACGTTAGTAGTTAGGCTATATAAAAAACATAAGAACAGTAAAAAATAACCTTTAGAGCTGTTTAATATTTTGACTCACTCTGGATCACAGGCTGCTGTTATAGACAAGAGCCATCATAGATTTTGATTCAAATAAATTAACAATTACCATTTTGATATCTTTTTTTTTCGTCTGCTAGCCAGGTTTTATAGTTCAAACAATCTTTCTTTGCTTTAGAGATGATCCTAGTAGTTTAGGTTAGAAAATGCATGGAAACATACTCAATACAATACATTCTTATCTTCTTGTACTTTGGATAAAGTCAGGGAAATTTATTTCCATTGCTTCAAAGATACCATCTTTATGTTCAGAAATCTACCCACAGTTTTATTTCCTTAAACCTTTAAAATTCTGGAAATTCCTTTAGATTTATAGTGGTACTACTTGTTTTTAAGCTGCAATTTTTATCCTGTGCTTATCCATTAATGAAATTGTCAGGCTACTTAATACTATACAAACTTTAAACTTCACATCTACAGTGAAAGACAGGGTTTTTTAATGTTATTTGCTAAGAGTAGGTTTATACGATATGCATTGGTTATACACGAACTTTCTCTGAGCCAGTGCAGATCTGTTAGAATGCTTTAAAACTTCTATTAATAAATCTCCTGAAAGTTAAATATCTGGGTTTATGTTCATCAATTTTCTCTAAGTATTCTAAACGAGGTAAAGCAAGAATATAATTGTCCAGACAGGTGTAAATATAAGCTCACGTACCTTCCATTGCCCAGGATTAGGAATCTAAGGTACAAATGCAGGGTACAAAGCCAATCAGCATAGAATTGATTAAAACTATCTAAATTAGCAGAGAGGAAATACTGAAAATGGGAAAATCCAGGACCACATTTCACTGACGGTTATTTTGCCTAATACCTTTTTAATGTTAAAGGATCGTAAACTACAAAATGTAATCTATGAAACATTTTATACAGAGCTAAACCCCAGAAATTTTGCATGATGAATGCCCAGGTTAATAGATTAGAAAGTCATATTCCTTCTCACACTGGTGCTCATGCTCTCTTTCTCTGGCTCAATGAACCTTTCTTTCTTTGCTGCCTAATGACACATTTGCAGCAACGTGGAGATTGTGTTCTGTGAATTCCCCTCATCATAGTTTGGGCACCAGCTGCAAGGTTGATGACTATAGCAAATGTAAAAGCTAAACATGAGGCTACATGAGGCAACAGAGAGAGTATAGCACCATGAATTCACAAAGTAACATTTTTTCAGTCTTTGGGCCAAAGAAAATTGTGGATCAAGATACCAATACAATTTCTTTCTCCTTTTTTCAAGCAGAAATAATATATTGTAAAAAGATGACAAGAGAACTTTGTGGAGGTTATTAGACAAGCTGCTACAATATTGAGAATCTTTGTTTGCATTTATGTAAAGATTGGCATCAGTGTTAGGTACCTCCTATTGCCGAAGTTTTCTTTTTCAAGTTGCAAGGAGTCCTCTCAGGACAATTGGAGATGTGGTAACATGATTAAAGGGATCTGATATAGGAATAATGTACTGTGTATGTCCTTTGGAGCCTATTAATCAATTTTTCAGTTAACTACTAAGCATTCTTGTTAAAAGGTAGTTCCATAACTTTAGTCTCCTCCTACTTAAACATCTTATTTTATTTTCTCTCTACATTTTTTTTCTTAACTACTCTAAATGTATTTTCCCCTGCCCAGTATGACCCTGTAAATAATTATTTTCTCTTTGTTGTTTACCAATTTTTCCTGACTTCTCTTTGCAGCTAGTCACTGTAGTTCTGAATTTCACTGTGCTTAAAAATGATCCCTAGTAGTTTCTGAATCCCCCTGTTCAACCACTTGCAACTTAATTGAACACAATTATCAGAGGAAAATGCACACTAATAACTGATTATTATATACATAGAATCTTTCTGACAGGGAAATGATGCAATATGTTGTGCAACATGAGTCTTTTACAGCTGGACAGTATGAAGAAAAAAAAAGCCTTAATGACTGTATAATTAGTGATTATTTTCTATTTTTTGTGTCAATACTACCCAAAATTCATCCTCATAAAAATAAATATAAATCCCTGGTGCTTATAATAGGACAAAATGAAAGACTTTTAAAGGATAGATGGCTGTAATATAACAATTTCCAATACAATGTAAGCAGGACTTCTTGATGATATATATCTACACACACAAAAAACAGGAAGGAAAAGTGCTGTGAGGGAGAAGAAATCTATGAGCTCCAGCTAAATGTGACATGGAGGAGATCTTGCCACCCATGATAATAAGGATCAGTAAGAAAAATTAGGTTCCCAGAGATTAGGTAGAATGCAACAATAAGAAGAAGATTGGGAAGATAAGAGAAAAATAAAACAGTAGCACTTATTAGAAGGAAGAAAATTATTTTAAGAATGGGTAACAAAGCTGGAAGTGAGAGTAGGATGAAATCCAGATAAAGAACAGGAGGAAAATATGCATAAAAGAGTAAGTAGTAAGAAAGCACAGATGTAATTTCTTTCCAGGTTGTACATTTTCATGTGAGGATTCAAAACTGAATCTTGAACCATAAAGCATTAAATAATTCAATATCTCCATTTAATAAATAAAACTTCTCCTCCTATTATAGATTGTTTTTTGATTCTAAGACCCTTGTTAAATGATCTTGTTTATGATCTGAAATACAGTGTTAAGGGCTCAAGCCCCACCGTATTTCTTTTAAAAAGTTGTATTAACATGTCAGACAGGTTTTGCCAGGTACTGTACTGGCAGATAGAAAATTACATGAACTAATAGATGTAGAATGTATGGGCACTTTTGATAACCTCCTTTTCATTAATTTGAATTATAAACAATTACCCATTCTTTGCTGTATATTACTCAAGAGAAATGTTGACACCGTGAGAAAATAATTTATACAGCAAAGGTTCATTGCATCCAAAGTTCAACTCAGCTGAACACAAACAGAATTTTTGCTTAAATATTTTCTAACATCTCTTATAAAAAGGAATTTTGACACTTCATCCCTCATCCAACGTAGGTTAAGATAAATGCTAGAGAGAAGTACATTCTCAGCAAAGTTTCTGTGTTTAAACTGTCCACCTTAGAAAGTCTGATATCAGTTATTTAAAATTCATGCTTATCGATGCACTCATGTCTAAAGTATTTTTCTCTGCAAGGAGTTTGAAATTACCTAATGAAAATTCTAGTACATGCATTCTTTATGCTTCAGGAGTCTATTCAAATTTGACTTCAGCAGAACTTTTAACCTATCTGTCATGCATCCCTCATATCTTCCTCAACATATTTTAGTATATCTTCTCATAAACCCTGCATATGTTAAGTGTATAGTATGATCCATGTTTCACAAAGTGAGGGAATGGATTTTAATAATAAAAAACATATGATTCTCCCAGGTTATACATGAAAACTGGGAAAACAAATGGATTGAATTTCAGTCAATCTGAACTAGACATTAGAGTGCAGCTGGATCTCACTCAAAGAAGAATTCAGAAGAAATCTGGAATATACAGATGGACCCAAGAAATATGAATTAGTCCTAGGTCCTATAGCACAGATTTACTTTATATCCCAGGTTAACATTTTAGACACTAAACCATTCCAAATATGTGTGATTCAAGAGTTGTTCAAATACATGTGATTCAAGACAGCTGTTTTGATTGAACAGATTTGATTCTTTCCACTGAGAATTTATTTTCTTATTGATAATCATATCAAACAACATCCAGACTCACTTGCAGTTCATGTTTCTTACTCTACCTAAATCCTGAACCACGTAGCTCTGCATGTAGACCTTTTTGCTCTTTTTGAGGAAAAGAAGTTTTTTCATTATATTTCCAATAGAAGGTGATCAAAAAAACTTGAAAGTCTCAATTTTTAACGATGTTATTTTTCATCTCATTGTAGTCTTTACAGTCTGACTTAAGAAAAGGATGAACAAAAAGTACTACTGTTTATCTTAAGTTTCTTGCCCTTGGGTTCTACGCAAGGGGAACTGTATATGGGCAAGTTTAAAATATATAAGCTAAACACCTAATTGTATTAACATATTCACTTGAAAGAATCACCTCTGCAACACATAAAAACAGGCATATTTATTTTTGCACAGTGACATTTTCAAATTTCTTAGAAACAATTTTTGTCAAACAGTCAGGTTACGTGTTTAACATTGTGCTCTATTGTCTTCATTTGCATTCTATACATACATGTCCAAGATACAACGGAAACATGGTAAAAGCATAACATTCAGTAAACTGCTCTGCAAATATTGCAAAACTTAGGACAGCTTAATTGAATGTATTTACAACCATATTTATACATTTTCTTAATGTGTCATATATTCCAAACCATTGTACACTTATTTTGCTCTGTAGTCCATTTGCCATTCTCAATAAACTCATATGTCAGTATCCCAAGATATTTGTTCAATACTGATTTTGTTTTCAACTAAAGTTTCAAAACTCATGACTCGATCCATTTGATGCAAAAGTCCTGTAATACATCTTCAAACAGTTGTATGCTCATATGACAGCACTGGAAAGTTCATATTTATGACATGCTGTTAACCACATCATTCCTGCTTTAACTATGTTACCCTTGTAGAAAAGACTTAGCCTTCATTTTCCAGTCTCTTGTGCAAAGCAAGCAGCCATAATCTGATACAAGGTCTTTTGGTATGCAAGGTGAAGGCAAAAGCATTTTAGTTAAAGAGTAAGTCATCCATTAGCATAAATCTGTTGACAGTTTGTGTTGACTAGACCATTCCAGAAAATTTTCTCTTTTTTTTTCCCCTAGTTAATGAAGACCTTCAATCTGTGCATAAGTTACTTCCGTAAAATTTTGGTTGTGGTTCTTCCTCTTCTAATTCTAATTAATCCTAATTTATGACAATATAAACTATTGAATGCACAATGAAATTAGAAAGGACATAGAACTGATCTGTTTATTTTTTTGCTTGCCTTTTTGTCAACTGATTTTTAGAAGGGGAGAGGGGAAAGATAGTAGTCAAGCAAGTAAAGTTTATTGAGAAGCTTGATTTAATTTTCTTTACATATTTTTTAATAACTGAGTCAGTTCCCTAAAGCCAACCAAACATAACCAAAGATATGATAGGTAGCTGACATAGAAGCCACATTTTTAAAATATTATGTGCTTTTTAATCTCATTTCAGCAGAATCCTAACATGTATTTTTCTGCAAGGTTCCAGACACATTAACATGGGTTGCATGAAAATGTCTTATGTAAAAATATAGCCACAATTTTGAAAAATGGAATAAAAAAATAAACATCTGAGTTTTAAAGAGTAAAGAAAATGCTCTGCAATTTTAAAAGGTGCTAAACACTCATAATTTATAATGAAATGAGCAATTAATCTATTGCTTGTTCAGAACTGCACAAAGGTCCTGAACTTGCACAAAAACAACAAAGAAATTTACCTACAATAGCTGTACAATGGATGTTATTGAAAAAGTTGTATTTGATCACAAAAAAAAAATCTCTCTCATTGTCTATATACATAGAGCTGTCAAAGGATATGTAGTATGGTATAAACTACTTGTGAGATATAGATAATGTGGATAAATCTATAAGAAAGTCAAGCAGATTTATAATTTCAGACAGATCATACTATTGGCATTTTTCTACACTTCCTTGTTGGGATATCTACTAATTTAGGTGCCTACATCTGTGTTATCCTCATTGGCACCTTTATAAATCAAAGAGGAAAACAATGCATTTCAAGCAGGTGGATTTTCTGTATGCCTGTATTTGGATGAAATGACCCATCTGATGGGAGGTGTCTGCTTTTCTCCTGTTTTTCTCCTCCTACACGAGGGTCTGGAATAATGATGCCCATTGGTTACAGCAATCCTATGTTTCTAAATAATCCTATTTCATGTTCTGAAGGATTCTAAAATTTAATTATATAGATATGTTTTGCATCTTACTGTATTACATTGCTCCCTTATTTCTGAAATCTAGGATATCTAAAATTCAAGTAACGAGGAGCTGAGGCTACAATTTTCTGAATACCTTTTCTCACTCTAGATTAACAAACAGATATCTTTTGCTTCTTTTCTGTGTCATTTGAAAGCTCTAAATTATCCATTCTCTGAATACCATAGCAGTGTTTGATTTCAGAACAGCAAAATTGTTTTTCGTTTAATACATATTTGAGTCTTGCATTTATATTCTAAATTAAATTTCTGTCATAGTTATTGGAAATAAACATTTGTGGGGGCAGTTCCTTCTAGGCATTTATCAAAGAGTAGATATTCATCTTACCCGACTTAAGTATTTCTGTCTGAATATTTTAGGCACTTTTGCAGTCAATGGAGAGAAACACACTTATAAAATGTGAGTCATTTCACCTTATTAATGAGATGAATCATGTCCTAGAAATAGTGATTTTGCTACGCTGGCTATAAGAAAAAGCTTCGTATGTATAATTCTGATGTGGACATTTACACAGTAGATATCTATATTTGAGAATACTCTATATTATCAAATGGATATTTATTCATTCAATCTGCTATTGCAAGTCTTCTTTCTCTTTTACTTTTCATATAAAGGACCATCTTAAATTAATTGATACCCAGAAAAATATACAGATGTAGAAACAACAAACAAAAAACCCCAAACCCTAAGCCAAATACTCTCAGTTTTCACACTATATGTGAGTTTTTTCACTATGTGACTGAAATATGCCATCTAAACCTTTACAGAACTGTAGTTGAAAACATTTTACTGGCAGCTAGGAAAACAAATCCAAAAAACCTACGTTAGGCAATAGCAACTACTGCAGGTGATTTTTTTTTTAATAACTGCTGAGTTAGGGTGATTTATTCCCGACTTGCTTGCTGAACAAATATTTGACTGAAGTGATGCAGGAAAGCTAATTTTCGTTATAAAGAGGGTCTCTCTAAGTTAGCATTTCCCTTACTTGCCAGTGTAAATGGGTATTAATGGATTCTGCTCTCACACCTACGTTCACTATTTGTATCACTCATTGGACAATCAAGGTGAATATTTTCAATCTTGAGCTTCCTGAAGTAAAATATTTTTAAATTCAGCCTTTCCCATCCCACAGGTGGGTTGCAGGATAATAAAAAACTAATTTCACATAACTAATGGCACTAGGTACATGAGGGATAATGGCTTCTACTTGCCTGCAAAAAGGTATCTAATATGATTTGGGATACTTTACAGCCCATTGGAACTTCTGCTACCATTCCATAACTTCATTTGTGTCATACCTGCCAGCCCTGTGTGGATGACTTAGATAACTTTGGGCATCTCATATGGTATTACACACTTATGTGGGGGTGACTAAACTGAATGGTCATCTATTTAATTGAAATATCTCACCTTTGGAACAACATTTCTTCCTGGAGGCCATCAAAGGCAGCCCTCTTCAGTGACTTTTTTTGGGTACATCAGAAATTGTTCCCTGAAGATACCAGACTTAATATCTAACCTAGGCCACTTAAGTGAAGAAGACTGAACATGAACCTGTTTCACAGACCTAATGCTGAGGACTACTAAACTTCTGCAAGAGATGATTTATTATCATCATTATTTTAATTTCTATGCATTTTTTAAGCCTCAAGGCATCAAGGAAAATCTGGGAAAATATGGGGTGATGGAAATGTATGTTGGTTATACCTCAGTTTTGACTACTTTTGCAACCCTTAGCAGGTGATGAATTTGGCAGCTCCACAGAGTCCCCAATGTGAAGTGGTGGATAGCCAGTGATGTACTGTTTCCTGTCATTACATTTCTTACCTGTGCTAGTAATTTTTCTTTCTCATTTAATGTCCAACAGCTACGGTTCTACACGTGGAAATCAAACTTTTGCTGATTTAATTATTTTCAGCAGTCTCTCTGTCCTTAAGTGTATCCAGTCCCCATGAACTACAAAGCAGAACTATAATGAGGGAATTTGCAATGACATGCAAGGTTATGCCATTTTGAGCAGTTTCACACTGGATTTAGAACAAGGCTGAATAATTATTCAGCTGAATATTTTATGCATTCTCATTTAAGTTAGAACAGATATATTGCATGGATAATCTGTTTTTGAAGAATTATATCTGGAGTTACTTTTACATATTGAGACTCTGAGCTGGCAGTGAGCCTGCATTACCTAGTGTATGTAAATTTTATTGGTACAGTAAATGCATCAAATCTAAGAACTTGATATTTGACGAATTTAAATTACACAGTCTATCACTGCTATTTGATAACAGTTACAAGAGCCTTTTCTAAGCCTTTGTCAAAATGCCTGCACTATTTAATCCTCAAGAAATAACAAATGCAAAGTCATAGATAACAGGTCACATTTTGTTTTCCTCAGTTCATTGTGAGCACAGTAATAAGGAAAGTTTTTCAGAATGTGAATTCTGTTGTGGAAAAAACTGTATTTCATTCATAATCATAATGAACAGTGTTTCTGGTGTTTGCTCACGGACGTCAAGATCTGAGACATTAAAACTTGCATAACTTCACATTCATTTGTGAGTTATTTTTATTGACGTAACAGAAAGGAGTTTAAGTAATAAACAAATATATTTAAAGGAATTTATCTGGGCCTTCTAAACATATTAAAACTCTCTGAATAATATATATAGCTTTCTAGATATATTTTAACATAATGAATTTTAAAATAATGGTCAATTGGAGGCAGTTTTCTGTAGAAGAGAATAGTGCTCAAGAAAATGATCCTTCTTCTATGCCAAAATGGTTCCCTTGCATCAATTAATGTCAGCTTAACAGAGTAAAATTATGAGACAAGCAACTCCCTGAAAGCATCCTAAAATTGCCTGAATAGTTGGACAAGTTTCATATGAATAAAATCTGTTCCATACATAATAGAATTTTTTTTAAATTTACTTCTGATTTTTAAACAATATTAGTGTTTTGATTTCAGGAACATATATGAAAATAATTATTGAACAATTGTAATTGATTTCCTCTTCTGGGGAAAGCACTTTGTCTTTTAGTTATTGCTTCTATAAGCACCTTAAGAAGCAAATTTGGTCATGGGCTTGACAAGCTGATGAAGAGAACTTTAAGCTAAACTTGTGGGGACAGAGAGGGGAGAATTTCAATCTATCCCACTACAACCAGTTTGATGCCAGAGCCAGGAAGAGATGCCCAGAGCCTGGACACGGATCTTGTAAGGTTTGGGAGGTGGGCCCACATAAGCCTAATGGAGTTCAACAAGACCAAGTGCAAAATCTTGCACAAGGGTCAAGGCAATGCCAAGCACAAATACAACCTGGGCAGAGAATGGATTGAGAGCAGCTATAAGCAGAAGGAGTTGGGGGTGTTAGTGGATGAGAAACTTAACATGAGCCGGAAATGTTTGCTTGAAGCCTAGAAAGCCAATTGTATCCTGGGCTGCGCCCAAAGCAGCGTGGCCAGCAGGATGAGGGAGGGGATTCTGCCCCTCTGCTCTGGTCTTGTGAGACCCCACCTGCAGTGCTGCATCCAGCTCTGGGCCCAGCAGCACCAAAAGGAGCTGGATCCATTCAAACAAGTCCAGAGGAGGGCCATGAAGACAATCAGAGGTCTGGACCATCTCTGCTACGAAGACAGGCTGAGACAGCTGGAGTTGTTCAGCCTGGAGAAGAGAAGGCTCCAGGGACACCTTCTAGTGCCTAAATTGGGCCTACAGCAAACCTGGAAAGGGACATGGGCCAAGGGCATGTAATGGCTTTGAACTGAAAGATAGTAGGTTTAGATTAGATATTAAAGAAATTCTTTACTATGTGGGTGGTGACACACTGGAACAGATTACTCAGAGAAGTTGTGGATGCTCCATCCCTGGAAGTGTTCAAGGCCAAGCTGGATGGAGCTCTGAGCAACTTGGTCTAGTGGAAGGTGTCCCTGCCCACAGCAGTGGGGTTAGAACAAGATGATCTTGAAGGTCCCTACAAATCATGGTATGATTCATTCAATGACTAAGATTTCTCTGTGACAAACTGAGGATGACCACTTTCTGACAGTATTGCTTTCTCTAACTTGTTATAAAAATTTGTATAGGCTCATCCATTTAAAAATAACTTGACCTTCTTTCTATCTCAAAACCAGTAGCAGCAAAAAGGAAATTAATAGAATTTCTAATAAATAATGAATAAATAAAAAAAGGACTTTTTGACACAAAAAGCACAGAAATGCAGGACTTCTCAGTAGTCCTGAAGGGCCTTAATTTTAATTACTTCAGAGGACTCTAATTTTAATTACTTTTACTTAGGTTTGATTAATTCAAAAGATGTTCATATATGAAGATAGACAACAATAAGAAAAATAGATCTAAATCATGTGTATAAATCCAGGCTAATGTGAAACATAGACTTTCTAGTAAAACTGGTTGATGTTCTTGAAAAAAAATTGGAAAGAGAGAGAAAAAGGTCATATTTTAGAACATACTTAGAATATTAAACTAGAATATTCACAGACTATTAAATTAGAATATTAAATTAGAACATTAAACTAAATAACTTAAAAGCAGCATTTTGAGGAATTTAGGTATTGATTTCACTAACATTAGTGAATGTTGCCGTTCTGATTTCAGTGTGGTTTTCATACTTCTAAATCAAAGGGATTATGTGAGCGAAAAGAAACCAATAAGATCAACATTACCTCTTTTTTGAAAAAAACAGTGGCTTTTCCTGTAAACTTAATATTGTTTAGCACAAGTCAGTGTATCAGAAGTAATTTTAACTCTTCTACATAAAAAATGGGTCTTAATGAATCATAGAAACCAAGACTACGATTATATACTACTTTGATTTAAATACATTCCCTTTGAAAACAAAGGTAAACCAATTATTATTATTATAAGAGTAAACATAATGACAAGTAAAAATAAAATTTATTAAAAACGTCTTAATAAATTCTCTTTAGGAGAAACTACAGAGCATTTTGTTGTGGTTATAAAAGGAATATGAAAGCTGATTTTGCCTCTTATTGTGGCTAGATTTTACATAATCAAAACAAAAAAAATAATAATTTTAAGCTTTCAGAATAAATAAGAGAAGTGAGAAGCAATTTGGCAAAGTAAAAGCAAATTGAAAAAGTGAAAAAGGAAATTGAGAATCAAAAATAAAATTGAGGGTAAACTGAGGAAAAGAATAATTAGGGCACAGAAAACAAACACGCCACAGAATGCAATTAATATAACTAATCCAATTTTGAAGATCAGTATATAGGTAGAGCAACCATATTTGTATTGTGTTTGAATATAATGAAATCAAAAGAAAGTTTTGGGAATAGGATTAAAATTCAGCTTCTAAGTCCATTAGGTATCTCTGTAGGAGAGCTGAATGCCAATGTCTATATTTAAGCACAATTATAATTCTAGAATCTTCTCTGTTTGGTCTCCAAAACTTGTGTTTATGTGAAGCAAAATCTTTAAAGACGTAACATCTTTTATTCAACAACTAATTGTTGTCATTGGAGAAAAATTGACATGCTTGTCTGTGAACAACTAATTGCAACTCAAAAGGCAGCTGGCTGTGGAAAATTAATATGGAACTTTTTTCAGTTGATTCCATATCAGGACAGAGAAGTATTTAATAGATTTAAACCTGTATACATAGACTTCAGAAGTGACATTCAGCTTGCACCAGTAAACAATGATCTTCATACATACTGATGCTGTCAGAAGGAAAGACACATCTTCAAATCAAGTGTCCCAAACTGGAAGCTCTATGTACTTTTTCATCTCAAATGATTGCAAAGGTTTCCACTAAGAAAACTGGCATTATTGCAACCAGAATTCTTTCTCAAAATTGCTAGTGACAGAGGATTGTGAGGTTTATGCTTTTGGGCCATGAAATATTTCCTATAGGATCAGCAGGGCTTTGAAGAAGTATACTTGGTAGTCCTGTTCCCAGAAACTGTGCCTCCCTGATTAGCAGAATTTCATATTCCACTAGTGGCCTTAGGTTCTAACTGATTCAGCTGAGCAGACAGAAACCATCAGCATCAAATCTACTGCCAAAGCAAAAGTTCAAAGTATCATTACTGGCAGAAATTATCAACCATAAAGGGAAACAGATGACACTAGTATACTTACCACATGAACTTTATTAGATCCAATGGTCTAATTTTCCTTATTCCACTTGCATTTATTCTGATTTCCCAACTTACAGTTATTCTTAGTCATAAGTGGAAAGTCATAAATTGGCAGCTCTAATTAGGCAAAATTGTGTAGGTAAAATCATCAGAAAGAAATACAATGTAGGATTTTTCTCCCCATTGAAATGTTAGAAGAGGCTCTATAGACTGTTCTGGTCATGATTCATCTATTAAAGGATGCAGTGAAAGAACGACATCAATTTTCCAGCTTGTCAGGAGCTTCCAACATGCAGTAGATGCATTCAACAATGAGATTAGAGCCCACATGCTTAAATTAAATATAAGATTAAGAAAGAATTAGGCAACTGTTTGATTCCCATATTCGCAACAAAGCCACAGTGCAGCCACAAGATTGCTTTATGTATTAGTTGATTAAACACACAGTCTTTCCCCTCAATAGACTCATTTATGAGATGCATTAACACTGGCAAGGAGGTACAACCTGAAGTTACAAAAAAAAAGTCTACTTTTAGTTTTGTTTTTCTTCCTACTATAGAGTCACAGCTCAGTGGCTATGAATATCCAGACCATTTGACCTCTTCCCTTCAGTAAGAATCAAACTGCTCATTTAAATGAGAAGGCCATAACCCATTTGAAGACAAGACCGGAACAGCAAAAAAATTATATTACTGTCCACTTTTCTCTTTTAAAAAACACAGTTTAAAATTGATTAAATATACTTTCATGTCTTTGTAGTTCTCTTGCAGCCACAAAAACTGTTCTCATATTCCTTTCTGCTCTTTGTGTAGAGCTTTCCCATGACTATCCAGTTCTCTAGGACATATTCATGAGAACAGTACCTGAACTTACTACTCTACATTTACATATTTACGCCTACAGTACTCTGGGGTTTTTTTCTCTTGTTCACTGACTGTGAACGGTTTTACGATTTTATAGGGCATAAATACTTAATCTTTGTCACTTCCAAACTTCTTCAAGTTTTTGATCAACAGAGTGTGAATCAACACTGTGTAAATCCTTGTTCTTGTGAAGTTATCATTCTCTTTGTCTCATAGAAAAATAATCATTTCACAATCTGTAAAATCTTAAGCAGTGTGGCAAAGTCATGGTTGTTTGATGACTACAACACAGGCACCAGCTCTTCCAATATTTAAGGAAGCCATCTGTAGAAAAACAGATACAAATTATATGAACAGGAACAAACCATGCAAAAGACTGCCAAACAGGAACAAGCCATGCCAAGATTGTCAGAGTGCTGTGTCAACATTATTTTTAAACGGTCAAAACTAATGGGAGTATAAACTGCTAAAAATAAAAGCAACTCCCATTACCCTACCACTGTAATTTAAAATTACTTACTCACACCTGACATCTTTCATTTGAAAGTGTGAGAACAGAAAGCAGGAATTAATTTTGGAGTTGAAATCAATTCTGAGAACTGTTGATATGCAAGGGGTTTCTATATTCTGTGGACTGAGGCTGATGCTTCCACTTTTGTCCTTCAGGCAAGGTGAAGGCTATCAACACAGAAATGTATGGTTCTGGTATTCCTAAATAGGTTCAAGTGTCTTTTAGAATAAGCTTGGCAACTTTAGACACTTTCTAGACAAGACAAAGATTAAAACCTGCAGGAGACTGAAACTAACACAGCAGAGTCATCTTAGATGGTATGTAATAACACACTGTAATTAGTGACACTGTATATATCACAACATTGTTTACATGTGTCCTAACTACTCCTCCAAGCATCTTCATTAATGGTTTCTAGTGTGAACTGGCAGTTTTGTGAAAAGAATCTTTCCAAATTAATTTCTTCCTAAAGAATGTCAAAAAAATGCTCTTCTCATTAACACATAATCGATTAAAAAGGATGAGCTTCTGCACTAACTTTAAACCATGTATGTCTACATTTAAGCTTGTCAACAAAAGCTTCCCTTCACAACTGTAAAAAGAAATAAGCATTCTTGAATATAATACATCTTGCCTGTTTAAATGCTTATTTAGTGATTTCTTCACTAACATTAAAGGGAACTTAGAATGACTAATTCAGATGTAAACATCTACACTGCTTGAAAAAAATTACTTTTTCAGCATCTCTGCAACAGAACTGATAACAAAAAGTGTTGACATACTATTTTGTTTCCTTTTAAGACTATACAATGAATTAAAGTCAATATTCTGACATAAAATACAACCTTCACTAGTCTCCATCTTCTCCCATATACTACTACTTCTATTATTCCTACTAATCCCTTTATGGTTCAAAATTAAAGACATACATACAGTTCAACATTTCAAAATATCTATCAAACAGAAGAAAATGGAATTGAAGAATGAAATGAGAACTTGGTTCTCTTCATAAAATAAACACAATTTCATATGAAATATCTTCAGGACATACTGGTTACCAATTAAAACTCCAGAATCATTTTAATAGTATTTATGATATTTCTTCTCCATGAAGAAGGATGAAAAAATTAATTTGATACAGAAATTGATCAGAACAACAATTTTGTCTGCAAGGTAGCAACATAATACTTCTAATGACTGCTTGTTCCATCTTTTTTCCATTCTTTTATCCTCTGAGGAAGGCCCCTACATAATACTCCATAAAATACTAGGGCTATTTGTACAGTTGTGGCAATTCATATGTTATAATTTTTTCCCCAAACACTTAAGTTTTTATTTACAGCTACCAAACTCTTATAGAATACATATATACATATATACACATATACATATATACATGTATACACATATGCATATATGCATATATACATACACACACACATGTATATACACACACACACACACATATATATATAATTAAACTGTATAATTACCTGTGTCCACTCGTTAGTTTGAGGGTCATATGCTTCCATAGTGTTCAGGTATGTTTGACCATCATAGCCACCTACTGCATATAATTTGTCACCAAGGAGACAGACACCAACAGCATCTCGAGGCATACTCAGTGGAGCCACCATTGTCCATGTATCAGTTTTAGGGTCATATCTGAGGAAAGAAAAAGGAAACTGGAAGTGCAGGAAGAAGATAAGCATCAATTTATGTTGATTTTCACTTGAACATACTCATTTTTGTCCTGGAGGAAAAAAAAATCCTCTAGCATCCTATTCAAAAATATTCTTTCTAACAGCAAAAAGATACAGATTTCTTGTGTTCCCAATTCAAATATCTAGATGTTGATTGGAAATTTTTGCTCACCTAACCTTCTAGAATACACAAAGGTATTTGTAGGATAACGTGCACAAAGAGATCTGAGAAAGATACATGAAAAATTTATGGATGAATGGATGTATGTGGCGGCGTATGTGGCAAAAATCACAGCCCCACAGGCTCAAGACTGGTGGACTCAGCCTGAGGTTGCCACTGTCTGAGCCACAGTCCCTTGTCAGGGTGAGCTTTCTGGCTCACCCCCAGCGTCCCTTGCAATGTTGTTTACATATTTCAGTTTATTGGTTAATTAAGGCATTACTTCATGTTCTGTGTAAGGTTGTGTTCTGGAAGCTTCATTGCTGTTCAGTTCTCCATTGGTTCCATGTAAATCCATGTACCCCAATTAGTTACTCTCCCCTGCTTGTATCCCCATAAATCCCCTGCCTTCCCCCTGCTCGCTGCCTGGTCCCTGAAGCCTTCAGCTCTTCCCGGACCCTGCGCCACCTCTCCTGGACCTTGTGCCGCCTCTCCTGGACCCCGGATCCTTTCCTGCCTTCCTTGCTGCCTCTCCCCGGGAATAAAAGAGCTGGAAATCACACCAGAGCCCTTCTCTCTGGCATTTATTCTCACCTGCGCACGTAACATCAGCCCAGGGCTCGCTCTCACCCAGAGGAGCCAGCACTAAACAGAGCTGCCGGAGGACACTCTGTGTCTGGGGAAGCTGCGAGCTGCAGCCCCCAGGAAACCAGGGTCACTCCCAGACTATCGCTGAGTGGCCTTGAGCAGCCACCAGGGCACAGCGACAGATGTATACATTTTATTTATATATTATGTATACATTTTAAGTAGGATATTTCCTGTAGCATGTTAAAAATATTATCTATAGAATTAAATTTCACTATATTTTAATTTCTGAAATTATACTATACAATGTTCACAGCTAGAAAAACTATCTGTGTATTCAGGGAATATGTTTAAGTATATTAGAGTTAGATTTTCCTCCTGATATTTCCTCAAATAAAAAAGTAATACTGGTTTTAAAACATAATCAGCATTGAATTTTTAAAACTGAGGGCAAAATTCCTTTTGTATAATGGAAGTAATTTAAAAAATACATTTTTAACCTAGCTATCGATTTAGATATTCAATAACAAGGTAAAATTATTTAATTTCAGAAGTCATTCCATTGTATCTGTTTTGGACATCCATCAAACAGAAATTAATTATCTTGTGATTGTTACCAAGGATGTCCGGAGTATTAAGTTAAATTAGACACTTCATTTTTAAATGTCAAATATTACTGAAATAGAATTCTGTATCACAATATGGTTAAATTAATTTCATCTATCCTTAAGAATCTTTACTACATAGTAGAATCACTTGTTCAGTAGAGAAAATCAGTTTTTGGCTAAAAATCCTGTGCCTGACTTTATTAATTTGACAAAAAATTATGAGGTAGGTCACACACTGGGCATGATGATTTCTCTAAAATATTAATAAAGTAAATCTAGAATGGCTAACATTCTCTTTATTTACAGGCCCTCTAACTACTTTACTGTTATATAAAATTAAGTATTGAATTCTTTCTCCTACAGCTCTATGGGATGGTATTAGCTATAAATTCAGTTTCTGGGGGGGAGAGTCCAGTTGTTTCAACATATTTTCTTGTAGTCTAAATATTATTAACTGGAAGCTGATAGTCCTACAGAAAGCTGTAAACACATATTCTTAAAAAAAAAAAAAAAAAAAAAGAGGAAAATTCTAGGACTTTATTACAAAGGATGACTATAAGAGCACCTGTAGTTATTTCAGTCAGTCATGTTAGTAATAAGCAACTTGCAGGGGTACTGTTTGAAGTCCCACATATCTGAACAATTATTTATTTTTGTAATATAAGCATTACAATAGCAATGTTACAGTGTTTTGCCTGTAACAGCCTTCTGGTTCATCAATATTACCTTTAAATTGGACAGTAAAAGAACTGTCTATAATCTGATTATATTGTCCTTGATAGGCAATACATTTAAAGGGAAAAATCTGCTCTTCTACTAGGTGCTAATCCTGGCATTTGGTGGACTTCTCAGAAAATGAGATGTTAAAATTTATCATATCTAAAATAGTATAGAATTTATTGTGTTGTTAATTTTATTTTCTTCTAAATTTCTCTAATTTATTTATTCATAATTTTTCATTTTCCTAGCTTTATTTCAAAAGTTTTAAGTTAAATATCTAGATATATCATAAATGTATTTCCTAACATTAGAGGAAAATACCTCAAAATATTGCTTGAATATGTGGAATGGAAATGAACAAGTAAAAAGCAGGAAAAAAAATTAACAGATTTTTTTCAAAGACTGTGTGAATTTTTCAATAACAGCATCATATGCCTCTAGCTGAAACAGTTTCTCATCAAGTGAAAGGCACCATATATCTTTGCCTGCCTAAAGGTAATAAATGTTAACAGACTCCTTGATACACTGCTCTTAAATTACAAGTGCCAAGGTGAGGAGGTACAAAAGTTGGAAAACAATACAACTTAGAACTTTGGACCTTTGTTTTTTCTTCTTCCAGTAAAGAGGTATGCAAGGCTAAACAGAATTCATATAACTCAATTCTGTCAACAAAATAGAACTGCACAAGAACTTGGTTTTGTAACTACTGGGAAAATATCTGGGATTTCTTACATCCTTTTTTGTGCTAAAAGCAACTGTATATGTCATCTTTATAATAACTAGGTATGCTCCAGGCTGAGAAGGGTTATGATAAAGGCTCCTGAATGTGGAAAAAAATCGATTTTGAAATCAAGGTCAGATGAAGGGGAAAAAGTATAGATCAAATGCCTATGTTTTTAGCATCTGTCAAGTTTTGAGTAACATTTGAAAGAGAAAGCTGCTGTATGAAATCTGCCAAAATATCTTGAAAATTGTATAATTTTTACAAAGAAAATAGTTGTTTTGCCTTTAAAAAGGAATAGAATGTTGCACTTAGCCAACTTGAGAAGACGAGACAAACAAAATGATTATTTTATTTCAAAATGCTTCATTACAGAGGAAATCCTTTAAAATTGCATCAACCTTAGAAGAGATTAAACTGGAAGACCTAATTACTGTTGAGTAGGATTTTAGCAGTAGCATTTAAAAGCACACATATCTGCTGTCACTATAACCTCAAAAATAAATTTTAAAATATTACGTCTGGTTTGACAGTTTTCCAGGAGTAAATTGGTACCAGAATTAAGTACATCCTATCAGGCTGCATCAGAATGACAAAATGACAAAATGTTCTGAAGAAGAGTAGACTTAGTTAAAAAAACAGGCCTTAGATATTTATGGAAAGTAAAACTTTCAGAGAGATAAAAAATAACTTAGCGTAATAGACCTGATCATCACTTACTAGTCTTTGTTTTCCTAAATAATAGAGATGTTTTTATTTTCTGAAAATGATGCATTATTTTGACATAAAAAACCAGACATGCTAAATGACATTCCAGCCATCTTACAAACTAATCAATCACTGGGTGGGCCATGAGAGTTTTTGCACATTTTAGTGGAATCCACCAGTTAATTCACATCCACTCTACGCAAGCTAATAGTCATAAGTTCTTGTTTGTTAGTCCGGACTTGTAGTCTTAAAGCTGACTATTGATGAAGTGCGTTACCCACACTTTTTGCTATCAGTGGAAAAAACATCTAGATGAGGGCCACTGTATAATGTCATTCTAATACCAGCACATAAAACAGCATAAGGATATGTGGTATAGCTCATTGTTACAGTCTCTCCTAAGAAAGACACGTGTGATGTGATATGGTTCGTCTTCAACACCAGAAGTGTTTTCTTCTCAGAGAATGAAAAATAAAAGAAAAGCTCCCTTATGAGTATCAATAAGCAGAAATAGTTGAAAAGATCTCATACTTATTAATACTGTCACTAATAGTCTTAATGTAAATTTATTTCATTGAAAATTCTCGTTATTGTTGCTTATAAATTGAAGTCCACAAGAACAGACCCTGTAAGTACAGGCGTCATGGGATTTCTCTGTCCCTCAGCTGGAGATGAGAAGTATTTGGCAGTCTGTGATCTTTGCTTACATACCGTAGAGATGGCAATGCCTCTAAGAAGGAGCAAAATCATATGGATAACATAAGGAATTTTAACTTAAAACTTTTCAATTAAATATTGAATGGCAAGCCAGATTCAGCAGAAGAAATAACTGACAATTAATTAACGTTTAACCTCTTCAGAAAAAAAAATAAATAGATAAATCCCTACCAGCTTGTATGTTAAAATAAACCAACTACTTAAATATATCTACTTTAACTTTTGCAGTTGTACATATTGGGATATAATGTTTTTCTTATTTTATTTTATAGCATACAGAAAGAGAAAAAAATCAAATCTTCATGAGACATTTGAAGAATACCTTTAAATTGAATGCTATGATCACTTCATCTGTGCCATAAGTGCCCTCCTAGATATTCTTGAACATGTAGAATATCTACTTGCAAAATTCAGAGTACACTGTATAAGGCTTATCAACACATTAGAAAGAGGCAATGTTGTCAAAGGAAGCAATATATTGTGCTGTGAATATCCATCACTACAGCAGTCGTTTATTTCTTCTTTGCCTAGCTTTGTTTTTAGAATTAGAAAATACTGCTAAACACAATTTTGTGTTTGTTTATCTCTACAAAGTTTAGTTTGTGACACTGCAATGTATAATATAGTGTCCTCAAGAAAGATTACTCAAATAGGATGTGAAAAGAGTGGATTTTTGTGTTCATGAGAATATATTATAGTACTGTGAATAAAAAGCGATGACAATAATTTTCAAAGAAACTGTATTTTACAGACCTTTAGAGAACTTTTCAAGCAAGTTCTAATCAGGCATTTATTGGGTTAAAAACATCTGTTTCATTTTGCCATCACAAAGCTAAGAAAATAATGCTGATAGATATTATTTAACATTTTAAAAGTGCATGTATACTTTGATACCTTTCTACATTTAAAAGCAGTCGAGAACAGTGATTAGAAGCAGGAGCATCATGGCCTCCAACTGCATAAAGAAAGCCATCGCATGTAGCCACTCCTACACCTCCTCTTCTCTTACACATAGGAGCACACATATTCCATTTATTTGTGTGAGGATCATAATATTCCATTGAACTCAAACATGAACTTCCGTCCCGACCTCCAACGGAATATAACCTAAGAAAGTCAACACAAATAAAAATGTTAATAAAATAAGAGCTCAGAATTGCAAAAATAATAACAAAAGAGAGCATCTGTTCATTTATCTGACATCAGAAAAGAGAAAAAAAAATTAAAATATGCAAATCCCATATAGTGAGCAAACACAGATGTTTTCAACATTATTACCAAACTCACATGCTTTTCCCACCTGAATAGAAAGGAAGATATTTCTTTCTGCTAATGGATATTTTTGTTCTTTGATTACCATGTATACAGTCAAGAGCACCACAAGTGACATGCAGGTATATCTCTATAGATTTATTAATCACGTAAGCAGGGTTGCTGCCTAAGCTCATCATCTGTGAGATGGAAGTGCTAATTTAGAATTAGTAATCCAGACAAATAGGAAAAATACACAATCCATTTATTATAGTTTCTTGGTGATCTTGGTGTGCATCAAAGTATTGGAAAGTACAAACAATATGGAAAATTGTAGTCAGTCTTTGTTCTGGTATTCGACAAACTCCACATGAAAATCTATCCGTGGGAGCTCATATTCAGAATTAATTTTACACTTACACTATAGTACAGATCAAACATGAAAAGAGTTGCAGATAGGAAAATCCCATTATATTTTAAACATGGATTTTTAAAAAACACCACCTCAGTTTCAAGGCTCTTGCTTATATTGAAGAAAAGTCTTGCTGACACTTGCAAGAAAATCATAACCCCCAGGCACTGTTTTTTGTTTTTCTTTGTCAGAATGTTTTATGAGGATTGACTTATGCTCGAAAGTCATGGAAAATTTCTGAAAAGTATTGTTAATTTGAAATGATAAAAATGTGGTTTAACAAAAAATAAGGTGTGTTTGTAACTATCTGCAGGCAAGAAACTTGTTTCATTCTACTCTTTATAATGGCTCCCAGGAGGAAGTGGTTCTGATTGTTTTTTCCCACTAATACCATGCTGCATTCATTTCTTATATGTTTTTGCAGTCTGTTTCCTTTCATACAGTGCCTGGAGATTAAGTAATAGAACCACAGACTATTTTAAAATCTAACCACTAACCGAATTTTGGATGTGAACACTGTCTCTGTGAAGCAATTACTCATTTGGAAGCTTTTACTGTCCTAAGCACTCTATGAGCCATTTAAATGTGCATTTGCCATTACATTTCATTTGTATGGATGTTGATGAATAAGGAAGTGCTGTACAACCACTAAATATGTCACTGAAGCCTGATAACCTTTCCGTACTGCCACAGACATGTGCTCTTACGAAAGTACCCAGGAGAATTCATATTCTTTTAGGAGAGATACTAATACAAATACACTTTTTTACAATTATTTATTTGGATCCAGACCTAACATATTTAACTTCCTTTATGATTATCAGATATATACAGATGAGATCAATATTAAGGTACTCATATGTGTTAATCTGCAGATGCCTACAGTGTCTAACTTGCTGTTATGCTCACAGGAGTGAAGTGAGCCTAAAGAAAAATTTTGTTCATCAGCCACAACCTTATTTTTGCTCTTCAGCTGAGAATAAGAAATGCAGAACAGCACTAAAAACATTTAAACATGCAACCAAAAACATTTACATTAATATAAACGTAAACAAGCATTTACATGTGAGTGTCTGCAAGGATGTTATCTTTATTTTCAAAGATGTGACTTGGTTCAGCTACCCACAGACAGTGATAAAACTTTATTTGTGACATTTAAGGTATGTTGACATTCCTTCCAGGCTGAGAGATATGGTAAAAAGCACACAGGAGAAACATGCATGACTGCTGGAGACCAAGTAGGCCACATTGAAGCAATTTAAATGTCAGTAGACAACTACATGTCAGTAAGTGAATTATCCACAAAAATATAAACCACGATTAACAATTCTGAGATTTTCAAATAGATTTCTAAGTAGATATTTGGACACCTAAACACTGCACACAAATTAAAAAATACAAAGAACCAAAACTTTTGCAGACTTCATTGCAAAAAATCTTATGGTGCCCTAGTCAAAATACCCACCATTTCAATATTTCTTCTGGCATGAAAAGTTCTCATTTATTCCATTGTCTTTCAACTGAAATAAATCTATAAGCTGATATTTGCACACTGAAAGTGAAGCATTCTTCATACTTCATACTTTCTCGTTCCTCTATTCCAATTAAGACAACCAATAACATATAGCTGAAGGCAATCTTGAGTTGCTGGTATAAAGACAGCAAATGCTGTTTGTAAGTAGCTGATAAAACTTTCAGCCAGTGATTGGGACCACCTAGACTTTTGCTAAAATGCTCTCTGCTATTCAGAACAAAATTAATTTTCAAAATCAGATTTTAGAAGTATCATTTTAGAGTTTGATTGTGGTTCTATCTCTGCAATGAATAGTTCACAAGAATAAAAATATCTTTTTTATTTCACAAAAGTGAAATAAAAATACTTCAGTCAAATAAAAGCTGGAAATCAAGTAATTGTTTTAAAGTTCTGGTTGTGGCTGAGACTGAACACATCAGTCAGGAATTGCTTCTACTCGTCAGTCAAATTTCCAAATCCATAGTCACAAAGGCCCAAGATGACAGGAGAACAACTCCGCAACAAGCGCTGAATATTCAGGATACTGTACAGCTATCTGAAAGTTTTGAAATGCTTATAACTGAAGACATTTAGTAGTCTTACTTCCTTTTTAGTGCTCAGGGTCCTATTTTATTAGATGACTTCAAATTAATCCATTTTTCAGCTCTGTCTTGCTTGGCAACAGTTTGTAATAAAATTTCTGTAGGGAAAAGTCTAATGTACTTCTCTGAATTAGCTGAATTACTCTTCATTATATCTTCAACAAAACTGGAATTATTATAAAAATAATAATTATATATCTCTGTTTCTAGAGAAAGACCAACAATAAAATAAAAAAGCACCCACTACTGAGCACTTTTATCTCCACAGTGAAAGTTCTGCCTGTGGAGATGTTATAGATTTATATTCCCAAATGGTGTACATTTCAGCCGATGCAGACAGTGTGCATAAATATGAAATTAGACCAAGTCCACCCTCTTTTGTGTTTTTGTCACTTCTTGTACTAAAATGGAGAGAGATTCCTGAACATTCATATCCATATAACTATATGTATAATTGGCTAGAGAAATGAAGTAGAGGTTTCAAAGCAAAAAACAATAGGAGAAACCATGACCAGCTGGATCAGAAGCATTTATCTCAGTGCTGTCATTACAAACCTTTGATAACTACTCAGAAAAAACAGTTTTAAATTCTGTTTGACAAGCCAACCTCAAAAGACCAGACAGCCTTTGATGTGAGGTGGTATGGCTTGTGAAAACAGTTGAATCATGCCCTTGCTGCATTTCTTAATGAGGTTTTGCCTTTCAAAATTCTTTCACTCTGAATATCAAAGACTAGATCCAGTCTTCTGCTTAGGCCCTTTTGTACCCTTTTCTGGCCTTTCAGTGTGTCTGAAAGAGCAGCAGAGAATTACTCTGGCACAAAAGATATCTGCTTGGTAGAAATGAGGGGACTGTAACAATTTTGATCAGTGTTGGACTACTGTATTTCTGAATCAGTCCACACCTGACCTAGGAATCACACTGTAGGAGAGGAAAGATATCTGTCTATGTCACCTTGATTAAGCCAATGTAGTTCACTGGCAAAAGTTGAAAATACAATAATTTTCTGAATGGAAAGCACTAATGAAGTCTTATTTCTGTGTGCAAATTTGGAAAGGCACTTCATGTATTTGTAATTCAGTAGTGAATTAAATTAAAACTAAATAGAGTTTGAGAAAAAAAAAATAGCAGGAAAAAAAAAAGTCACAGAGTAAGTGCCTGGAATTAAATAAATACTAACTACTGATAGGTTGGATGGAGGTCCTGAGCAACTTGATCTAGTAGCTGGTGTCTCTGCCCATGGCAGGGGAAGTAGGGACTTTGAGGTCCCTTCCAACCCAAGCCATTTTATCATTCTATGACATAAAATAGTGAGAGAAAAATACCCTTTGAATCGATAGTAGCATTATGACAAGTTTGACTTCCTACACTTAAAATTTTATTTTCCTAATAGAAAAAACTTATTTCCAAATTTTTAATTGTAATCAGAATTATATAGACCACATTCTCTATTCAAGACCATTTACTGAATGCAGATTCCACCAGTTAAAAAACGTTCTTGACTTTATCAGGCTATAAGGTATGTAAGGCAAAATAGTCTTTGTAAATTTATCATTTACTACACGTGTTTATTTGCTCTCTTGTTTCTTAAAAAACACACACAGTGATTTTGTCTTTAAATAAGAATTTTTATTACATCTGTAGAATTGCTTTGTGCTAGACTGAGCTAATGTGTTCATAATATTAATTTTCTTTGTGAGTTATAAAGTTCAGACCAAATAGTTGTTCCATTTTTTTCTGTCTCAGTATCCATTTATTGCATGATTTTTACTAAAATATTTTGAAGTATCTACACCTTTTTATAGTTTCTACGGTTGAGGAAGAATAATTTCAATGTGTCTCATTTTCCCCATAGTGGGATGCAGAATAATTTATTTTCTGAAAAAAATAGTTTAATTTAAACCAGACGTTATAAACAGCATATTTATAAAACATCAGCAGCATAAAAACTGTAATGAAAGAACCTGAAATAACTTCTCAGGAATTAAATTAAGTTATAAAACTATTTATAGGTCAAAGTACATTTAGCATAACACATAGTAAGAACAGAGACAAAATTTCTGTCGAAAAATATTCTAAGGTTAATAACTTGTGAGCTAGTCTTTGAAATAATTTTGTTATTCTTCCCATTGCAAAAGAGTTTCACAAAATGCGTTAATAGTAGCTAATAACCTCCTAGGACAAATTTGAGATACTCTGGTTAGGTAGATGATGTAGGGTCTGTTATGGAAACAGAAATGTGACAGTATGAATTTTTTTACAAGAAAAATCTCTGCTGTATCTTAGCATCATGAAAATCTGTCATATTTAATATATTGATTTAAAACTATTTGCTTGTAGTTAGTGAGAATATTGTGGGCAGAGAGCATGCAGTTTGAAACATTTTTTTTCTCCTTACATGACTGTAACTAGGTATGCCGATTAAGGTGTTTTTCTTAGTTCAAATGGATTAGTAAAAAAATAACTGAATCATCGATAAGGCACAAGAGCAAAGAAAACTTCAAACAACAAAAGCCATGAGAAAAAAATGGCACTGATGGGAAATATAATGGTTTCAGTCATACTTTCTTGTCTTCTTAATTTGGCATGAAATTTGGAAGTGTTACTTCAGTCTTGAAAATCACAATTAAAGCATATTAACACTTCCTTTATTAAATAATATTGAGTGGTTCCCTAGTTTTTGCTGAAGTATGAAAATTATCCGTGCATTGCAATTATGTGGATGACTTGCAAAAAAGTCTTAGGTCATTTAGCCTGTGGCCTTCACACTGAACAAAGTCTTCTCAGTTCAACGAATTCAACCAAAAATGTAAGATTTAGCTGGTGTACAGAAGTTGGTCTACAGAATCAAAAGAAATGTCATCTTACCCCAATATTAGTTATTAAGAAGTTAATCAAGTTTCACATTGAAAAAACAGAAAGTTAAAAGCGGACATGGCATGGTATTCTGTTCTGCTGAGTATAGTACATATTTGGTAGCTGCTGTAAGGGCTGTTTGCCTTAAAGATATTTAGTTCAGTGTAAATTAGATATTTAGCTCTCTTTAATTTCAGTAAGATTTATATGTTTAAATATCCTTCCAAATTTACACATAAGTGCAACTAAGAAAGTAGGTGTATACACATGATAATGCACACATGAATGCATATGTGTATACGTGGGGGGGCAGGGGGTGTGGTTGTGGGGGTGTGTGTGTGTGTAATCCAAATAAATGCCTACATTTGGTCAGGGCAGGATCTCTAGACTTCTCCAACTGCACTGAACAAGGGCTTCCTTCCCATCCCAGCATACAGGCACCAAGCACTATTTGAGACAGGCTCAGATTCTCATACTTCATCTCCCACTAAAGATAATAATGAAAAGCCAAACTTTAATTATAATCTAGAATATAAGATGTTAATACCTTTTGCAGTCTTGACCACAAGAGAGAAAACAGTGATTGCTGATGCTTTTTAAAGGTCTGTGCTTAATTGTGGAAGCTGCACAAATAAAAAATAGGCTGTGAATCTTTCTAGGCATTAACCACATTGCCTCCCACTGTCTAGACTGTAGCTTATGTTACATCTAAAAGCTTAGGTTAGATGGACTGACCCTATTGTCTTTTCCTGACAGGTACTAGGACTAAATTAACCCACTATGTCTGCTTGGTCTGAAGTACCCATACATGTCCGAATTAATGCATACCATACTAGATCAAACCCATTATCTATGTAGAATTTGTTGTTCATTGCAAAACTTACAGAAAAAGAAAGAGCAATGCAATACAGATAAAGTGTTTCTTATTACAAAAGCAGAATGACAGACCTTATCACAAATTACAGTCACACCAGCTGTACAACAGTAAACAGTCAGTTATTCCAAAAATTTTGTTGTATGGGTGATGGATGAAGGGAAGTGCATAGTGGAGGCATACACACTAAAAGATGTTGACATGCAGGTAGAGATGTGGTCTAAGCATCTGGGACCCTGGCCATAGTATAGCAAGAGAAAATAGGCCCATCAAGTTCCCACCTTGCAGATCAGCAATGTCTGTAGCACCTGCTGTGTCTCCTATCAATCCCTTAGGTTCTAAAGAGCAGTGCATCTTAGCTACATATGCATCTGCCTCGGACTGTGAAAAAATAGTGGGTTTATTGTAAGGTTTCATGATTTTTCATTGTTCTCTTATAAGAGTCACATATATATATCTAACTTGTATCTTTTTAAGTCTAGCCTAGTCCCACAGAAAAACAGACCTGTGAAGAGTCTCTTAATTTACAGGCTGGATGTAAAATAACAAGTTAAATCTTGCTTGAAAGAGAGAGAATATGATGCACTTTGAATTAAAATAACTGAACTGCATGAGACCCCAATGTCAGAAATATGAATTTGTGTGCAAAAGTACAAAAGATCAGACCAGGGCACTGAATTAGTAATGAGCCTTAATGATTCTGCAAAGAGAAAATGCCACAGATAGTTTATTATATGATGTATGGAAGCCAAAGAAGCAGAACTCTTGGAGGAGGTTGTAATCAGCCACGCAATCAAGTTTTGTAGGTTATATGAATGCAATACACTGGCAATTCTCTTGTGCCAAACACTGCACCACTGTTAAGGACTTTGTGGAATTATCAACCTTTGCCTCTCCAAGGTCAGCACAAAGCAATTATATTCCTGGTGAGTGACGAACTACAAGATGATTTTGAGAACCTTTCTTGTGCTCACACTAATTTGGTTTGAATTTTGCTATTTTTCTTGAAAATGAAGGTTCAGTAGGCTAAACTTTCCAATAGTCACTTTGCAATAGTGCATAATAATCGTAAAGGACCTATTAAACTAAAGCAACTGCTACTTTCAGCAGGCACAATATTGATCTAAATAACACAAGTTTCTTTCCAGTTTTTCTCATTAAATGACCTGAAAACAGAACATTCCACTGCACATATGCCAACATCTCTATTGGCCAGTTTTCTCTTTCCCATTAAAAATGAAATAGAGAATAGCTGGGAAAGCACTGCCAAAACAATAATACAATTTATGAAAATCCATTACTAAATGAATCCAGTTATTGCAAATCTGGTGGAACTGAGTAACTGTAACTGAATATAAATAGATAAATAACTATTAAAAAATCCTAAAGCTACATGGCTATTAAATTATCTCTACCTAGCTAGTGAAATTGAAAATTTAACAAATGAATTTGCATTGGTATGAAGGGAAGATTAATAAATAAAAATATATATATATTTCTATTAATGTTTAACTAGAACTAATAAATGTGGAATCTGTTCTAAATTCTATCTGCTATAGTCAAGTAAGAGACAAAATTTGACAGTACCAATTGGTAATAAATAATTACATAAAGGACACAGACACAAAATCACTGGAGTTTTTTTATGTTGGACTGTCAACAAAAATATTAAAAAGGAATGTGAAAAAATATCACTGTCTAAGGCAAACAGGAAAAAGGAAGGAAATATGATTGATAGAGAGAGATGAGGCTTGCCAAACAACTCAAATTTTAAAGATGTTAGGTTGGATTAAGAGGATCTATGCTTAGGGTTTTTTTTCTGTAAATGAAAATCTCTCAGTCAGCTTATGCATCTTGCCTGTAGCATTTGCGTTGAATTTTCCTGCTTAAAATAATCACCAGTCACAGGCACAGCAGCCTATGGAGGACACCACACTGGTGCAGGAGTTTATCTTCCAAAGGACTGCAGTCCATGGAAAGCCCATGATGGAGCAAGGAAAATGTGTGAGGAAGAAGGAGTGCCAGATAGAGGAAGTTTTGGGCTGACCACAAACCCCATTCCCCTTCCACTTGCACCATTCAGAAGTGGGGTTATAGGAATATATAACACATTAGTTGAGCCTGGGTAAGGAGAGAAGAAAGGTGGTATTTAAAAATTTGGGATTGTTTCTTTCTATCCAGAATCTCTTTTTATTACTAATAAATTGCATTAATTTTCCCAAGTCAAGTCTGTTTTGTCTGTAACAGCAGCTGGTAAGTGATCAGATAGATATTGACAGACAATAATATTCTTTTGCAGCATTTCTCCTTGCTCTTTTACTTTCCTTCAGAGACAACAAATACTTGTAAAACCTGTTTTTTTTCCTCAAATAAAAGTAAGATATTACTTAAAAGAATACTTACACAGTTCTGTTTTTCAAAGTTAAGATTAAACAATTCCTTGCTTTTTGTCATCTATCATATACTAACAATAGTGTGTGATATTTAATAAAAGCAACAGCAGCAGGGGGAAATATCAAGTTCACTATAGCACATCTTTGATGATGCGGCAACAAATAAAGGGCAGGAATCCATTCTCCTTGATTCCACAAGGTGTTACCATGAGATTTAACTGCTTATCAGTGTGTGTCAAAGTCATTATTTTTGACACTTAAGGTACAGCTGTGATGTTCTATCATTTAAAGTCAAGCTGCAGATCATGTCAACAGCTGAGTATTTTATCCTTTTGTAACACAGATTTACTGATATTTGTTAAAGAGATCAAAAGTAAAGTGCCAGACTTTCCACCATGCAGGCCACAGTTGCTTCTAAAAATGTTGACAACTACAAACATTCCAGTAGAAAATAAGGAATATTTTTTGTAATGCAGCTTTTGTGACCATTTAATAGAGCAATATAGAAAAATTTCAGTTATGGTAGTGACATACAAATATTTGGAATAACATAAATCTGTATGATCCAGAGACTGTCTTTGAGGCATATGTATTCCTGAGGAAAGTGTGTAAAGTTAATTTCATTTTTACTTAGAGCTACACCATTAGCATAAAATATGTTCTGAAATTAAATTAAATTAGTGTAAAGGTTTAGTGTTCTTAGGGAATGTATGGTTCATGTATTAGAGAGTTTTTAATAGAAGGCTAATAAATAGCTGTGGTATTAGTTATAAATTTGGAGCCATTTACATTTTAAGCTACTGAAAGGATTAGCATTTATTGGATTGAAAGTGTCAACTAGATTATTTTTTTCTTCTTAAATTTAAAAATGAAGGAATTAAGAAAATCTTGAAACAGTAAGTTATAATTTTAAAAAGTTTCTGTGAAAGATAAGACTTTTTCATAATTTTGGTTCCTTGCTGCTTCTAAATTACACTATAGAAAAGCACTGTTGCTTCAGTATTATCTGCTGAAAACTGTAGAATACTGTCTTACATAGTTTAAAGTGCACACTCGTTACATACCATTTATGTCAACCCCAAAGAAAAATTCAAATAAATCATCCCAACTTTTGACTCATTATCTGCACAGAAAAAGTATCATCCTCTCCCAATGTTTTCAAAGTGTAAATCTCCATTTCAAGTTTAATATTTTAACACCCATATCTTTTGTTGATCTGAGGAAGTTCAAGCAGTCTTTCACTTCCAGTCTGTGCAACAGGGTTGTTAACAGTAACAAGGCAGAAAGGATGATGCTGTTTCCATATCATGGAATCCATATCCTTCTGTACATTAGGAGGATGTACTGACCATGTTTCATCCCATGAAATTCTACAATCATGGCAAATTCTACAACACCTACCAAAGTATATTAAAAATTGATAAAGACATCAAGTAAAAAATAAATACTTTTATATTACATATAGTAAGGATACCACACTCCATTCTTGCTTTACTGTTTGACTATAAGAATCACATGAAGATGAAGGAGATGGAATCTCCAAACCCTCAGTATATCTTGTTAGTGGTACACAGAACCCATCGTTGACTTGTGAAAACTAAAATATTATTGAAAAGGAAATTTCTCAGATTCCAGTCTTTGGTGTTGTATAAAAACACATAATGTTACTCTTTCTATGAATCAATAAACAGGCATTTAGAACCTGATGAGAGTTTTGTGTGCACAATCTTGTTCCTGTATTATTTTTATTCCATCTCTGCTTTCCCAGTTGAATTGTAGCTATTTTGTGCATCTGTTCCTTTGCCAACTGTAATAGTTTTGTTGCTTTTCTTTGGTATGACAGGCATTCTTGATAGTCATGGTACCCACTATATAAACTTTGCAATTTCAGTTAAACTTGCTTCAGTATGGATGACCAGGATTCCACAAATAACCCAAATAACACAAGTATTTCCAATATTAATAAAACTTTATGTATTCTCCAGTAGCATTTCCTCTTCTTTCCCCCAGATTTCTTCTACTGTTCTTTTTCTGTGCTAACAACATACAGGCTTTTTCCCCCCTCTTCTTTCACTTCCTAACATTAATTTTCTTCAAATACAAGACTTTTAAATTCACATATATACTACCAAATATCCTATTTTTGTTGCTTTTTAATGTCATCCAAACACTTCCGTATTCATGTGTCCAACATGACCCATACGATATTTCCCTTTGATGCCACTTTGAATGGTCTGGTAATTTCATTAACTTGCTCCTGCTGTTGCACTCTTTTAACCAGGACAAATCTTTAAAGAATTCCAGGGGTAACTGTGACATCCTATTAATGCATACAGTTCTTCAAATCGCTTTACTATTCACCTTTTTTTTTTCCATTTTAAATATTTATTTCCTGTATAATATAGCACCAGATAAATTATTCTGTTGAAATTCTGGTAAGATAAATTTGTCATGTGTCTTTCTTTTATATAGAAAACCACCTATCTCTTTTATTAGTTGGTTTAACTCACCCTTAGGTCTAGGAATACATTTAAGGAAATGAATATTGCCTGTGTTCCTTATTGAATTATAGTAACTGCTATATCCTATTACTCTGGGAAATCTGGGGGTAATAACCAGGTGACCTTCGTGCCTGGAGAAGAAGATATTCCATTAAGCCCTCATGGATGAAACAGTACTGCAACTTCAAAATGTAATAAGGCAACATGATTATAGAAAAAGAACCCTGTCAAATAGACTAAGGTTAAAATTTTTAAAAACACCTCAGATACTTAATTTTCCAAATTTCTGAGAAACTCAGTAGGATTTTCTGGCTTCAGTAAATAAATATTTTTCAGATTAGATTATGATGCACGTTGACACAATCCTTTTCATGTTTTAGGAAAGATGGTGATATAAAAATTTCAGTTTAAATTTAAAAATGTATTTCAGTGAAATAGCATCCATTTCTGTGTACTGTCTTTGGCAATTTCAGATCATATTGTTTTCAATTCTTTTGAGGAACAAAATAATTGATAATTTACTTGCACAGTCTACACAAGTGAGCTTCAAAAACACTTCAATACATTGGGAACTAATGAGAGATTGCTTACAAATCAATCATCTCACTCAGAACCTGAGGAAAACAGAATAGGACAGAATTAATTTTTTTAGTTATTTCCATCATAAGCTGATTGAAAACTACAATTTTCATTTTTCTCCTTAAAATTACTTTAAATGGAAAACAAATTAAGCCAACCATGGAGCAATGGAAGATCACAAATGGAATAGTTTCCCACATTAAAACACCAAAGAAGGGACTATATTTTTTCAAATGCTTTAAGAAACTCACATTTGAAATATTTAGCATATCCATTTTATGTAAAGTGCCCAAAGCAGTGTGAAAGACACATCCATAGAATAGTTTATAAGTCTCTCACTTCAAAGACAGTCTAATGTATTTAATTTATTTACTTATGTAATTCACCAGAGAAGAGAAATCATAATTAATAACTAAGAAAAAAACTCCTCAGAACTTCCTTAATAAAATAGTTTTTTCCTTTGCTAATGTTTGTGGAATGTTAAATTCAACATCTTTATTCTCATTGAGATATCCATTTCCAATATCCTGAGGAATGCAAGCATATGTCAGTTCTGTGGAACAGCAAGCAGTGTAGCAAAAATAGCACCAGAGCATTGAAAGGTTTGGTACTTACGTATGTTTTCAAGTTTCAGTTCTTGGCATACAGGATATTTTTTAAAGATGATTACTCAGACACAAAATATAAAAATCAAAAGTATATTTCTATTTGTTTCAGTAAGACCACTGCTTTTCAGTTTTCAGTGGTGTCTGTTTTACCTTTCTGAGACACAGATAACGTCTTTAATTTTAGAAGTGTTTGATACAAGTCATGTGAAATTCAATTCAGTATCTATTAACTGGGAAGCATCAAACATATGGCCGGCTGTGCAAAAGACACAAAGGTAGAATATATTTACATAATCATATGCAGGTCCTCATTATTTTAGATCAATATTTCTGGGGTTATTTGTCTAGATCTTGCTTCTGATAGTTTGCTGCATGGCTTATGCACCATTGAAACCAGATTCTTTTCGAGTAACAGGGTTATTAAAGCAGCTTTGACCATTTGACCTACTCTGGAACATTTTAATGCCACTGCGACTTAATAAGAGAAAGCAATGACAATCAAGCTTCATGGGTTTTCAAAAGAAATGTTTCAATTGTGTAAGCATACCCTACTCACTTGCCATTTAATGCTGCTACTCCAACAGTGCTTCTGGCAATTGACATACTTGCCACAAATGTCCACTGCTGACTTTGGGGGTCCCACCTCTCAACTGTGTTCAAATAACTCCAACCATCATGTCCTCCCACTGCATAGATAGGCCCTTCAAGCACTGTAACTCCTAAAATGGAGGAGAAAATGAGAGAAGATAAAAGTATGCTTTCTCTATCAGTAGTAAAACAAAAACATTTTCCAAAACACAGCCAATAAATGAACTTGCATATTCAAAGTGAAAATGGAAACACCAATTTGAGATTTGATTAGTTAAGGATTAACAAACATCAGTAAAATTAATGCCACTCCTAATGGCTCGATGAGAAGCAGGTCTTGTCAAACAAACTTAATTTCGTTTCCTGAGAAGAATGTTTGCTTCATGGAATAACCTGTCAATGATGTGATTGTTTTAGATGTCTGTATTCTGTTTAGTATCTCATAACACTTTAGAATAGCAATAAAGCACATAATAAAGAATGGACAGGATACCTGATAGATCTGGATTATTGTCAGCCTAAGGGGGATTTCATTGAGTGGAATTGCTTCTACAGGGCCTCCACAGAGAAGGGAGAGAAGTCTGGTTTTTCACCATTTTTGTCAATCATGTTGAAGAAAATACACTATTTTTTACTAGCAAGAAGTTTGATGTACTGGTACAGAATCAAAAAACACATTTGAAGCCTTGAGCAAGTAATAGACTGAGAAATTTTTCTTCCTCAATTTTATCCTATCAAAAAAAAAAAAAAAAA
>VZRZ01006947.1:123328-213768 GCA_013398175.1 Climacteris rufus
AAAAAAAAACAGATACCTTCACAGAAAAAATAATGTTGGATATAGGAGGATTCTTTTCTCTGCTGAAAAAAAAAAGTAAAACAAAATGTAAAGTGTGAAAACTGAAGTAGAAAATATTTAAATAAGAAAAAAAAATAGGGGTTTTAACTACATTGTCAAAGGAATTGATGAATTCTCTATCTCACAGTCTCTTCAGTTAAGCTTAGAAGACTCTGGAAGACAAGTTATAGCTTAGCACCATTTGTTACAAGACAGTGAGCTCAGTAATTCCATTCTATGAATCCATGATCCCAAATGAGCATTGCTCTGAAAAATCTCAGGCTAAATCCTGTCCTATTCCTAAGTCAATATATTTTTTTCTCCCCACTCCATTTCACACAATTTGAACTCATCAAAAAGTCAGAAAACAGTAGATCATTAAAGTTTCAGAGAATAGATTTATTTTTTCTTGCAGAAAAGTCTATCTTTAATTTAAAACAATATGAAGTTTCCACTTTCTGTGTAGGAATGTTTTGTTCTATTTCAGAAAAGTAATTAATTAAAAGCTCATCTGACTTTAAAACTATAATTATCAATGAATTTGAACATGTTTCATCTCGGTGTTCACAGTAAGTGTCCCTGCACTTTGGGTTATTGATTTTGGTTTGTCAATATTTTTTAACTTTAAAAAGAAAATAATTAAAAAACCCTACTAAACTTTAGAAAAATTGTTCTCCATATAAAGCTTGAGCCTCATCTTTTTCCGTAGAACTCATTCTACAATAGTTTTCATTGTCTTGCTTATAAACGCTTTCTATTCAGTCACATGTTCCAGTCATAATTTTTTCAGACTATTAAAGTGGATATTAAACTAAAGTCATGATCAGATATAACTCAGTATCTTATCTCAGAACACAACAACAACATTAACAATGCAGGAGAAGATGTGCTAGTGTTCACATAAAAATTAGGGGATTATATACTGCATATTATATGTAGTTTGGGGGTGGTTTATTGCTTACTCTATTATCTGATATTTTTAAATATTCTTAAATCCTGAACAAAGAGGTTTATATTGTCAAAAAATTATTTGCTATGTTTTGTTATAACAACCCTTCACTTCTTAGCTTTTCATCTATATACTCTTCATTAATTGAGTTAAATGGAATACTTTTTGGGATAAAAAATGAATCATATTCAAGAAAGTTCAAGGGTGTGATTGTTTCTGTAAACATAAATGTATACAAATGTACACGTAATTGGTGTCTAGATAAATGCACAAACCCTCTCTCACCTTCACACATAAGCAGAGTTGTATTATTATGCAGTGAAGTTCACATGGAAACTATGATCCATGTAAAAACATACCAGTTTTGAAATTTCCAGCTTTTAGTCCCTCAAATAATTTATTTGCACTTTCACTAGGTTTTGGAGTTTTCTTCAACCGCTTTTTAAATCTCATTCAGTATTTCATAGTTTTTTTAAATTCCTTCATATGTGAGTTTTATCTTCAACTATTTCCTCCTGTAAATTAAGCCATCATAATGATTTAATTTATTTTTTGTAGGAAATTTGCTTCTCCCATAATTAAAATACCATTCTTCCTGCATTTTCATGGAATTTTACCCCCTTTTATTTAATGGCAATGAAAACTTATGAGCTCATTGCATTAATATAACGTTATTTTATCTCTGCATTTCTCGTTGTACTCTTTAACTACAGAAAATAGTCTACCCTCAGTATTTCTGGCCCTTTTGTGGAAGATGCTGCACAAACTGGTGCATCTGTTGGTGCCTTTATTACCTGGGCTCAGACCCACTTATCTATGAAGTCCCACAGTCTGATTCCTATGTTTTCTAAGAAACCATGTTGGAAAACATCTAAGCAGAAGTATTTTCTTTCCCCATTAGGCAATGTTTGCACCATATGTTTCAAAATATTTTAATGAGCAGTAATGATAATGTAATCATCTCTCCCAAGGAAATAAATAAATACACATTTTATATTACAGCAGACTGTGTCATATATGAAGAATTCAATATTCAAGCATTGAATTCAAGCAGTTGAATTTGTTCTAAGCTTAGATGTCAGAACTTCTATGTAATTTTTATATTGCATATATGGACTAAAGGGTAGCCCCAAAGGTGTTGCTTTTAGTCTCCTCATCACACAGCATGGATTGCAGTACATCCCTTCTCTGACTGAAGCTACTGAACAGTCCATGATAACTGCAAATGGCAATACTGCAATCAAAACCTTAAGGGATACATTCTCCCAAGATCACAAAGCAAAATATTTTCCAGTAAAATTGATGAAACAAGACTATTCTCTTCTCTGAATGTTCCAGGTCATTTGTTTTAATAGGGAAAAAAAAATCATTGTAAGTAAATAAAGTACTGTGTAAGGAGTCTGTGTTGAAATGTCAGAGTTCCAATTCTATTAGCACACTGCAGAATTCTATCCTCCTTAAAAAGCAAAGGTACTGTACTCTATATACCTTTTGTTTTTTCTAAATGGTGCAGCCAATTTTTGTTTGGCCTCTTGAGAGAAGATTTTTCATCTTTTTGTAGTCAAGGAACTGAACAGTGTGTTAGAAGATCAGAGTTCATTTCAACTTCATGAAACAGGTTTTGGTGTTATGTGTCCTATCGTAAACTGACATCAGAGTACATAATTTTATTTTCTGTCATATTCACCTAGATTTACACTCAGAATATCGATAAGGTTTTTTATTAAAATATAACATATCGAATGGGCTTTTCCTGATTCTAAATGAGAAAATAGCTCTTTCTACCTGACACTTGAACTTTTATTTGTCACTAAGCAAATTGCACACAAGAATAATGCTGTTAGTTCTTTCTGGACAGTTTGCTAAGAGAAGAGAAGAGATACAAGGCTCTCATAGCTTTTCTTCTGTACCTCATCTTCACCAATTTGGCAAAACCAGTTTAAGGCACAAGAAAAGAAGAAAGCCTCTTGGATTTAACATTTCCCACTATATTAGTGCTTCATTGTTTTTAGACAAAAGCAATAACATATTCTGAAAGGGAGTAATTTATTGTAAGAGAATTACATTAAAAATAATCAAAGTTCATATTTAGTTGAACAAAGAAAGTGGTAACTGATGGAATCAGATCTTACTTTTTTAATTTGTAGAAAATAGTAATTCTGGCATTGAGACAGTTCTACCTGTCTTTTGGTTAATTACTTTCATTTGCATGACACTGAACAGTTTGGCTTTCCTAGTTCTCACACTGTTATTGGACATCAGAACCAACTATGAATATTGCTTTTAGGAAAGGAAGCAAGTTATTTTCTTAAGAGGTGACATGGTTCCAGCAAAAGGTTGACTAGTTAAATGCAGTAAATAGAGTGCAAACAAACCTTAATGTTTTCCTGAACATAAAAAGTACCTGGAAAATAATTCTCCTAATAATTTTGACTTAGGAATTTATAAAAGCAAATAGGGCTTTTTTAAACCAAATGAGATATAAGAAATTAATATTGTCCAGTGTGAAATGGCAGGAATTTTCCTTTTGATTGCCTTCACAAAACTATGCAGCAAAAATCCTATTATGTCTAATTAGGTGCTGAGATCTGTACAGTTCCAATTATTTATATTTGAAGACTGGAATAGGATTTTAAATTGCTTTTTAGTGGTGTTACAAAATAAAGGAACACAGCCTATCTTATTTTTAACTCTGCATTTCCTTATCTGCCTGTTGGACCTAATTTCACAGAGTGAACTTATTACAAGTGTATTTTTTTTATAAAACAACTGTAAATACAATTTCATACTGACACTTGGATACAAAACGTCAAAGAAAAAATATCTGTGGTGCTAGCTTTACTGTAGTCCCTGCATTTTTATATTTGTAGAGTAATGAAATTTTAAATGGGAAGGATAAAGTTGTATCCAACAACTAATATTTCAGATAAGGACACTACCTTTTAAGAAGATGAAAAACATACACTATGTCATGACATTGAAGGTAAGAAGACAAATAAATCAGTGGTTTGTTATCCAAGTATTAAACTTGCTCAAATAACACCCAGACTATATTCCACACTTTTAAACTCTGCATTTATTTAGTGTCCAGGTTGCAGCACATTTCTAACAATCTCCTTTCTCATTCACATCCACAGAAGCACACATAGACAATTCTGCATTAATTGTAATAACATTTCTACTTTTACATACTCTGTTCTTTCTCTCTTTAAGTTTTAAACTACTTTTCTTCCACAGTAGTGGTGTCAAAGAAAGCAAAATCCAATTTTCTTTAAATTATGCATCAATGAATAAGATCTCACATTTAGTTCTCAAAGCCATAATATCAACTGAGTGTGAAATACAATTATTGTTCTTTGGATGCTGCATATAGGACTGCCATAGGCTAAGCTGGGAATTTAGTGTGTGATTAATTGGAGAACTAGACCTGACCTACCTTCCTCAGTGAATATCAGTGACTCATTGTTGAAAATACCTATTCCTATGTTTATTCACAAGCAAATATCAAGGCTGATTTAAAGAATTACAGCAATATCACTGCCCTCTTGGGCCAGAAGACATTATACTAACATGTTAACATAATGCAAATTTTTAGAAGCAAAGACCTGCCTGTCAACCCTTCATTTACGTTCAATTTTGTAGATAAGACACTAGATCTCAATTCTGCCACACTATTATCCTCAGAACATGACTCAGAAATTATTATAACTGTTGCTGTTATGATTTGCAACTCTTTAGTGAACTGGGTCAGGTGCAAAGTAAAAAGAAAGGGTACTTCATAACTCAGAAAAAAAATTCCCTGTAATGTTTTCCATGATTAGGAGAAAAATCCAAAGCAAAAATCTAATATACATACAAATCAATATTGCAGAGGAAATACTGTAAAACACTCAGGCCTTATGGCAACTCACAGTGAAAGCAGCTAGAGACACATTTTCCATGAGATTTCACATGAAAAAAACAACAATAATTTAACTAGACTACATACTACTGGTCAGTGTTGCCTAAAAGAAAGATTCTTAAACTAATCCCTTAACAGCTGCTTCTGAAAGGGTAAAAAGCACAGCTATATCAGAGCATTGCTGTGCTCTGGTAAGGTAGTCTGTTGAAGAACTATTCTACTCAGTGCTTAGGGAATGATGGGTTTGAGCACGTTTGTTTGTTGGGTTTTTCGGGAGACAATGGTTTGTGGGGGATTCTGTGCATTGAAACCACCACACAAAGACAGAGAACACACAACTATAGCACTGCTTTGTGCTGATGTACCCAGAAAGATCCACCATTGGAGAAAAATACGATATTTACAAGAGGATCTTGAACATTTACAGGACATGAATCTTTCTCAGCTGACCCCAACAGAACAAAGTGATATTCCACACTGTATGGTGTCATGTTCAGCATTTAAAACTGGAGGAAGAGTAATAAAGGGGGTGTACACATATGGGGACTTATCTTACCAAGCCACTGTTACGCCTGATGGAGCTCTGCTTTCCTGGAGATTGCTGAACACCTGCTTCTCAATTGGAGCGTGTGGATAAATTCCCTGTTTTGCTTTCCTAGCATGGGCAGCTTTTGCTTTACTTATTAAATTGTTTTTATCTCAACCTACAGGTTGTCTCATTTTTTGTTTTTCTTCTCTCCCTGACCCTAATGGGGGAAAGTGAGACAGCAGTTCTGTGGGGCTAAACTGCTGGCTGCGGTTAACTCACAACAATGTGGAACCTGTTTCTTCATGTTGCACAAAGAGCAAAACAGTGGACATTTTTCTCTCTACTCATGAAGTACATACATATAAATGTGATCTTCATGGTGGCAAGTATTCTTTATGACTGCCAATCAAGGTCCAAAAACATCTCAGATTTCCTGAATGAGCAGAATATACTGCAGATTTGACATGTAGAGGATGCATCAATCACAGGTCTATTGATTTAAGCTTGATGTGAACGGACAGCATTGTCATTTCCTCAGAGTATCTACATACTGCTGCAGGCATCTGGAAATCTGGAATATCATTGCCCAGTGCAGTAGAATTTGGTCAGTATTATATGTGTGATAGCATGAAGTGCTATAATATTTTCAGTTGTCTGCATGGTCTAACAAACCAGTATCTGTAACAGTTTCCTTTATCCAGTGTTTTAGCTGTTTGGCACTGTAACAAACATTCAGCAAAAAATATGATTACATCATTCAATAATTCTTTTATTTTTAAGTAGTTGCTCCGCAATATTGGGAAATTAATTAATCATAAACAATTGCAATTTTATCATGATGATCTAATCTGTTGGTTTCAATGCTAATTCAATTCTCTTCCTTATACTGACTTTATTTTCTTCCCGCCTTTTGTCTCTGGCCACCGTGTTCACATATGCCCTGATGTTCAGAATGGAATCTCAGATTCTCATGCACCTGTCTCCTCACCTCTGTACTTTTTAACCTTCACAGAGTGGTTTCTTTTACATAGAGGCAACATACATAAAATTTGGATTTATTTTGCTGTAAAACAAAACAAAACAAAACAAAACGGAAACAAAACAATAAAAAAAAATCCAAACCCAGAACAAACCCCTCCTTGGTAGCCCAGCAATGGTGATACACAAAAAGAAGAACAAAGATCCCTTTAGTCTTCTACATTTTTGTAGTTTATTTTATAGTTACCATGCATGGGAGTGTTAAGGCTGTATCAAGCTTTAATTTATATTCCTAGCCTATTTTAATGGTTTCTACTCTTCCTGGAATGCTTTCTGATAGATTGTAACTCCACAGACAAACGTATTTATTGGGGCTTAAAGCACTGTCTAAAATAACATCATTGCTTAACTGCCATATCAAAAGTTTTTAAAATAGAAGATGAAAGTTCAACTCTGACTGACTTGAAAATTATTCTTCAAACTAGATCTAAAGACATGTATCATTCATCATTAGATTTTCAGTGTTGAGTAAGAAATATATTATGTTTCATGAAAGAGGTAAAAGTCAGACAGCCTGTACAGTTAGTGGTTTTGCTACTTTGGTGTGCATCTGATCTACTGTGCTCATGAATCCTGTAGCCTATATTTTCCTGGTCAAAGTGTTTTAAAAAAATCTGTTAGCAACACTCATTCTTTAAAGGCTTTGTTTCCAAACAAAATTTATTTAGTATAAAATAAAGTAGAGGTGATCACTATCCATATTAATTTCGTTAACTGCATCTTCAATATACATACTTTTTATTGTAATGACATGTTGATTATAAATTTGTGGTATCAAATATGTGTTGCCTACATGTTCCCCTTCACTTGTTTCAATGTAATCAGATACTGTTTTGCTATTGTGGCTCTATTAAGGTTTCTAGTATCTGATACTTTTCTTGATATTGCACTGAAGGCTTATTTTAAAAAGCCATTGAAATTTTATAAATTTATTGTTAGAAATTTCTTTACTTCATCAAGGGAGAGCAATGGGATTAAAAATCTTTGCTTCATGTCAATATTTATATAGAGAAATTTATTATCTAAAATACTTTTTTCAACTTATTGCTTTATGAAGTAATAATTCTACCAGAAATTACTAAACCGGTAAGCATTTTCATTGATGCTACTACATTAAATCTAACCCTGTAAGATATTGTGTACTGCATTACTATTGTAGTTTTATTTAAATAGTTTTCATTAAAATTTACTAAACTTTTTGGCTTAGTTTTGTATCTTAAATAGTTTTTCAAGAATCTGTATTTTTGACATCTCTCCAATCATACACACATACATGCATAAATGCCCAAAACATCATCTCCGGCTGTCTTTAAAAAGTTCTAGTGGAACTGGAATCTAAGTTATATTTGCTCTACTAGATTCTCAGTTTCCAGTCTACTCAATAGTATTTGTTGTACTTTGAGAAGCAGGAACTGCTCCCAAGCCACAAATCATTTAATCCTAAATACGCTACCCTTCTTTTTCTCATGGAAATGAGATTATGCCATCTCAGTTGCACTGCTCCATTGTATATATACCTACTCAGGCAGTTGAATCCTACCCAAATTCTTAGATCTCTAAAATTGTAGAATTGTAAATATGCCCTAATCTTCCACACAAGGTAAAAATATTTGATAAACAAAAAATCCTTTTGAAAATATAAAAAATATTTAATTTTGAATTAATTCATTGGTTTTGAATCAATGAAACAGTCAAAAATTGAATAGTTTTACAAGTAGATGAAATATTTCCTAAATTATTATTTACTGATTTAAAAAATATACAGTCTTATAATAATTATATGTCTACATTATTTATATTGTTTATATTGTTTATATTTATAAATGTATTTTAGTTCTGAGATTTACCATGTAGTAAGAATACTGATACTTCAGCTTCTCCACAATCTTTCCCTCTATTAGTATTTATCATTACTACTTGAAAGGTACAGAGAGATCCCCGTATTTTTCCCAAGCAAAATTATTTTTCCTTTCCTCTGCCTCGTGACTTGGACTCTAGAGCAGTAAGTATGAAAGTGGAAAATCAAGCTGGGTCTAAGAAGCAGGGTGGGTCATTTTCTTTCAGTGAAATATAGAAATAGGCCTTTGTGCAAACACATAGAGCCATTTGATATTTTGTCAGCAACTTCTAAGATATTCTGGGATATTTTATCCTATCCCTAACTTCATGCATCATTTTCTTTCCACTTCCAATTGTTGAAGTTATTCTTTTAGATATTTATTCCCGTACATACCAGTTTCATGACAATCCCATTATAACCAAGTATTCACTCTGTCTAATTTCAAGCATACCTCACAGATCCTGTAAAATGCATTTACATTACATATTTAACTTCTTCAGAACAATAGGTTGAAGCCTAATCCTCTTTGTAAACTGAGACTCAGAAAGTCTTTAGGTCTTCTATGGCCATTCACTCTGGGTAGAGTGAATTCTATCTACCCTAGGCCTATATTCAATGTAAATAATTCTTTCCCATCATATATTAATATTTTTATAGCATTTATAGAATTTTCACTCAGATGATTACAACTGGCAAAATTCTCTCTTCCAAGAGGAGAAGAGGAAAAATATGTAACTTGTCTCCACTCTAAGCTGTAGAGGATTTTATTAGGTAATACCATGCCCTGTCAGCTTCCTTCCCATGCTGATCATCTTGCAAATACATGTTTGATTATGGACAGTGAGATCAGTACATTCACAAAGGCAAAACCTAAAATAGGAGCTTAGGCACTCTTTACATAGTTCATTGACAGAACTAGACCATTTAGAACACCTACCTGAAAAGACTGATGTTCTCCCTTAATTATACTGGAAGCCTAATTTTCTCACTGTGGCAATTAAATTGTTTGTTTCATAAAGACAAACTGAGCACCAACCTTTTGTTTGTTTGTTTGTTTTGTTTTTTTAATCATAGTTTCACTGGATTAGATATCTAAAATGCTACTCTATCATTGGTTTCCTCTTTCCCCCTCTATGTAGATTATTAAGCTCAGCAAAGAAACAGGGAAATTGGATGCTTAACTGCTTCATAAGATTGCTGAATTTATAAATCACAATGTGTTTTGCATTTTCCACCTCCCTGTCATTTCAGTCTCTGTCTTACTTGCCTACATGGATTTTGATTTGGCCTTTCTGTTTGTCAGGTTTCACCTTTCCCATATTTCATTTGTGCCTTTCACTGCCTTTCTGGCATCTTATTGCTCTTTCATATTCGATTCTGTTTTATGGACTACTCAACAGGAATATTAGAACCACTATTACTTTAAATAATAGTTTTGGATCCCACAGGCTGCTCTTTCTCTTTTGTACTTTAGCACCACTTATTTCAAACACTACCATTACCTGAGCTTTCACTTATCTTCCATTGGCAGCTTTGAAACTGCCTAACATATGACTTCCTACACTATGTACTTTCACTACAAGACCTGTCAATTTTTATTTCCTCATTTCTACATATATCAACTTCTATACACGTGGTTCTATTGAAGATTATACGAAGGCAGGATAAAGTGAATTGTATTGCTTGGTTGTGACCTTTGTTACAATGGAGTACATCTGAAATTTTTTTTTATGTCAACAAAAATACATCCATGTAAAGAATGAGTGCTTATTCCTGTCCTGTGCACCAAATCCAATTCAAACTGCTCTAGCATTATTACTACATGCATATAACATAACATAGAAAACAAATGGAAAAAATAATTACTTCAGAGTAATTTCTCATTACAAAGAGCATTTACTAAAATAATCTTATGGGATACTTAAAAAAAATTTAAAACCAATTAAATTCTATTCACTAATCTTCTCAGGAAATAATATGATTCTTAACAAAATTCCAAATAAAGAACACATCTCTAACACCTCCCAAACAGCTGCATTTAATAATCCCAGTTTATGCCTCTTTCCTTGTTTTACATGCTGCTTACAAAAAGCCAAATTATTTCAAAAGAAAAGTTTAAAAATTATTTCACAGGAAACGAAAACTCATCAAATGGTCAAATGCTTAGTTTGTTCCTTTTTTTCTCCTATAGAAAACATACCAGTTTCTCTCCAGTCACAACCTCAACACTCCTCAACTTAAACTACAGTGGTGTTTTTTTTAGCTCTATTGACAAAAAGCATCTGTAAAATTATAGGCCAAATAATTTTTTTCAACTGACCACCAAGGGGTTTCTATCATGGATCCATCTCTTTTGTCACTAGGACAAGTTTTTTCTCTATCAAGCATACCCTAATGTTTTATTATTACGTTCCTCTGTTATAGCTAAGCTTGTTGCATTTTTACCACCCTTGGGAAGAGCACTGAAAATAAAAACAGATTCTGTAAAATCCTGGAACACTAGCAAAGAGACATTACATTTCTGCATGTAATTTATGTATTTGCCCATGTTTTTTCCAATTTATAATAAATTTAAATTTAGGAAACAATTGTAAATCACAGAGATAATTAGTGTCATGTTGCCATCTGATACAGATTTCCACAGCTATTTTAATTGTAAGGCTTGTTTAACAACAACATATGCATACTAAAAGTGTCCAAAGACACCAGTGGAGGGCAGGAAAGCATGTTCATTGTGTGAGGTACTGACATCATAGTATAATAAAGGACTTGCTAATTGTAACTCTGGGAAATGGACAGGAAAACGTAGTTTGTTGTATGAGTCGACACAGGCAGGCAGCCAGAATAACCACAAGATCATGGCTGAAATGGAAAGACTAAATTTATTTCATTACCTTGCTAACCAGAGGATGCTGAAGCAACACCTGAACAAAGACTCACAAGTGGGAATGGGGCAGTTTTGTCCAGTCCTAGCAGGCATCTGAGCTTTGATCTCTCTCCCAAAACTGGGAGCTCAAACACATCCATGAGAGTGCCTCCAAGTCTCTCCAAACATCTACGTTATCTCTACACAGAAATTTTACTTCTCAAATCAGCAATACACAGCAGTAGGAATAATATATATGGAGTTTCCCATACTGTTATTCTCCATGCCCTGGCATTGCCAGCTGCACAGTCACTCGAGTGAATCTACCATCCTCCTTGCCATTCTTCCACTTTTAACATTTTCATCCCTACATGTGAGATACTGAGATGTTAATGGATAATGGTTCAAAGATTCGGCCATTTGTGGAGGTGGCAGGGTGCTTTGCTGGGCCAGGGTTTGCATCCTACGAGGAGGAGGAGGTGAATTTTTTGGGGGGTGGCGGCAAAGCCTTTGGTCTGCATAACTCAGAGGGGGTAACCACCCAACACCAGAAGCCAATAAGAAGCAGACCTTGGGGATACAGAAGGTTCTTTATGTCATGCCAATGTCCTCCCTTACACAAACTGGCTCTGTTGTAAAACTCCTTCCTGCACTCTCCACCCACCTTCCCCCCCTTAGGAAAGGTCACAATCACACAGGACATTCACATTCACACATAGGCCTGGGAGTATTCATCCCTTCTAATGGCTCAACTAAACTGACATGAGAGCCAGCTGTCATGTATTAGAAGGTGTCACAAACCATCAAAGACATGCCCCCTTGAAGCACTCCCAGGCTCATTTCAGAGGTCTCCCACCTGAGGATTGCCTGTGATCCACAGTGTTGTAAAAGAAATTGTAAAACTCCCCTCCATTGAACTCTGTATTTTGAGGGTTTCCCCTGCTCCCAAGGGATCAAGGCTGTGATCATCACTTCAAAGACACCTAAATTGCAACATGCAAGTCTTGTCATTGGATCCACAGGTGGTGATATCTTTCTACTCTTATCCTTTCTTTCTCTTTCTTTCTTTTCCATATACATTTTCTTATGTGTTATTTTTATGCTTTCATATGGCTATATTACTACAGTTAATAATAAGCAAAATGGCTATACACCTACTTCCCATTGAAACCAAATAGTTCTAAGATAAACCCTACATGTGTATATTTATGAACATCGATCATTCAGTGTTAGATGTCTAACTGCCCCAAGGGGTCTATTAACAAGAACCTGAGTTACCCTCACCTTCTGGAGGGGGTCATAACAGCGTCTTCCAGTTCTACTTTTCAGGACGTTGTAATAATTCTATCACACCACATAGTTTTAGCAGAACAGATAAAGAACAGTTCCGTTTTCTACACCTTGTAACAACAATATTACAAAACTAAGTTATTGTTGCTGCTCAGAACACTATGATACCTTAAAAGTACTGAGTTTCCCAATTATATAACCAAAAAATGTGGCATCTTTAAAAAACAGTTTTTCCTTACCTAAGCCATGTCTATGCGTTGACATAGGTGGTAACACAGTCCAAGCCTTGGTCTTTGGATTGTAACATTCAACAGTGTTTAATGTCTTTAAACCATCCCGGCCTCCAATGACAAACAGCTTGTCATCGATGACAGCAACACCAAATTGCAGCCTCCTGCCATTCATTACTCCAGCCTGAATCCATATATTTGTTCTGAGATCATACTTTTCAATAGTTGTAGCTCCTGACAAGAAATAAAAGCAAAATTATAAATATAAAATATATAGATAGCTTTAAATTAATCCTTAACAGAGTGACTTGATTATTCATCTGAAATGTAACCAGTGTTTTGTTTTAACATACACATAGCAGTGCTCTGCTTTCGAAGTTTAAATATCCTACAGGAAAAAATTAACATAATTATGAAGCTTTACTCTTTGGAACTAACTCTTTGGATTATAATAAAAGGTTAGAATTCCATAGAAAATAATTCTTTTAGGAATCATTCATTCTGTGGAACAAAAGAGTAATGAACCAAGTTCAAACAAATATCATGAAAGCAACAGTTTTGTTAATTGAACTAAAAAAGACATAATTTAAATTCAATTTGTATCTAGTAATCAAGTGTAGCAGAGCAGCAATAATGTACAATACAACCGGATGTATTAAATCACTTCCTAGTTTTATGAAGCCATAAGATATATGAAGCAAATTTTGCATTCGATTTAGAGACACGCATTTATTTATCTTTTTGACCCTAGTTTAAAATTGACAACTGTGTAAATTAATTAATCCTTAGGTTTGAAAGAACAAAATATGCAGATTATTCCATACAGTTTTTTAGAGGTGCTGCAGGGCATATTATAATGACGCATATTAATAAAGCTATAATGTTTTACATGTTGAACCTATTCATGATAAAAGCTAGAACTGTAGCATGAGTTCTGTAAAACTATTTACTTCAACTGTAAAGAGTCCAGTTTAAAAGTTTTGTCATTCTGACTTCAGAAAATTCTACTTATATAACAAACAGTTTTTGAATTATGCTCAGCTACATATTTTCTAGTATTAGCTAAGTCTGAATTGACACAATATTTTATTATATTACATACTGAGCTTCTAATCCAGGAGTTCCCAGAGTGCTTAAATTCTGTTTATCCAATAAGGTGCTTTGCTAACCTGTAACAATGATGAGGATGATATAATAACAATAAAAACAGTAATGAGAATAATCACAAAAATCGACAACACAAAGTGAAATAGGTTCTTGTCCTGTAAAATCATCTTTATTGTCAGGAACATGAATACAAGTCTAGACTGCAATTCAAACAAGAAAAGAAGATCTCTTAAGTTACATTAATCCTTGGATAAAATCAGCTCATGAATGAAATGATGATAAAATCAACTAAAAGAATATAGCTATCTTTTCAATTGGCATAAAAGCATAGTTTTAGTCTTTTTTTCCAGCTGAATTCCATTTCATGTACCCCAGTCAGTTCAGTCTCAGCACAGGATGCCCATACTCTCTTTGGATGCTAAGATTACATGAAGAAGAATGTGGCAGTGACATCTTTTCAACTCAATTTGTGACAGTTCCTACAGGAAGAGCTCTGGACCATAGAATTTTCTATCAGAAATCATTAGTCACTATAGGTATTTTTAGTATATGTCATCATTGTCAGCTGCATCATTTCACATCAGTCTTTCATTCCCTAGATTTTTTTCACAAAAGTACCAAGCCAAGGTCAAAATCCTTGACTTTAGTGACTCTCAGCACGGATGATCAGACTGCAACTTTTAAAGTGAACAAAACCTACCAGAACATCTCAACCAATCCAACAGCTGAACCTGTTCACAACAAAGCCTCAACACTAAATACTCCACAGAAAACAATCTACAATCTCTCCCCTATTTCTGCAGCAAATAGGGAAGCAGATGTGACCTCTGCTTATAGCCCCAAGCACAAAATGAACCAATATCTCTTATTCAGTCCTGTCACAGAGCAGTCTCAGTATAGAGCTGGATACAAACCTGTCTAAACAAATAAAAACAAACAAAAACAAACAAACAAACAAACAAACAAACAAACAAACAAACAAACAAACAAACAAACAAACAAACAAACAAACAAACAAACAAAAACCAAAACAAAAACAAAGCATACCCCAAAAAAAAAAACCAACAAAACATTTTTTTAATGGTGCCATTGGTGCCATGTCCTCACAATGAAGACAGTCAAGCAAACTGAACAGTTCATACATACACATTGGGTAGGCTTTATTCTTGAAGGATTTCAAGACCCAAATCGATATGGTTTGATCTCATAGCTGACCCTGATTTGGAAAGGAAGTTCGAGGCCCTTTCCACACTGACTCTATGATGTCATGATCTGGGATGGAGATGGTAGCCATCAGCTTCTTTTCCTAGGCATTACTAACTTTCAACAAGACAAAACCTCATATATGAAACTCTTCCATTTAAAATTGTTAAATTAAATATTGTGTGAATAAAAGACCACTGCAATCCTCTCCATTTTCTACTATGTTATATATTTATTTTAATTTCTTGTTATTTATGTATTATTTATATAAACAACTATCAAAAGGAAATACAGATATTTATGAACTAAAACCTTAACACAATGAAGTCCTCTGTTTAACTTAGAGGAAAATTTACCCCACACATCAGACATCGGTACTGTCTTGAATGTGCTCTCCCAAAATTAATAGGCTATAAGAACACAAACAAAATAGTTTTTAATGAGTATTAAGCCATTCTAAATTTAAGTCATAGTATTGTATTTGGTTTAATGACACTCAGATCATTCCTTCTGATTAGGTATGTGCAATGGAAAAAAACCCAACAAAAATATAACTGAACAAAAACCAGTTTTTGTCCTACTGCTGTTCTGTTTTAAATTATTTTGATTGCAATGATGTTGCAATAGTAACATTTAAACTGGAAAAATCTTTAAATGAAAAAATGGTGGAAGGACTGAAAGGTACCATCATCAGAGATTTTAGGATATCTTTAATTGCAGATTATTGAGAACGTCTCTATTTCAATATTCATAACTCATTATAATTTTATTATCAGCAGTTCTTGCAGAATTTCATTTTATTGTTTGAAACAGTTGAAGTGATAATGTTTCTTTGCCATGCTCCTTAACTGCCTGCTATTGTACCTTGTTCCCTCTTCTTGTGTCATTATTGCTGTGCAATTCCCTTAAAAAATTAGAAAGATATAAAGAACTTCAAAAGATATACATTTTAAGGAGTGATAGTTATTCAGTTTAGAAAACGGAAATATTCTAGACGATACATTGTATATCTGCATTGTAGTATCCTGACCAGATTAATTTACCAATGCAGTGAGAGACCAAAGGACTGTTCATTTCCAATACCTAACAAAATGTTTGGAAGGTGCTTTATAAAGAATTTGAAGAAAAAGTTTCTGTCCTGAAAAGCTATTATTTTTTTTGAAGTAACTCTGTCGTTTGAATGGTGACTAAAACAACTCCTAATTTTTAAAGGAAAATTACAGCTTTCAAAGTGAATCATATTTTAAAATTTAGCTGTTAATATTTTACAATTATTTTGCTTTCAATTTATTGATAGTTCTATTCCTGCTATAAAGGAAATATGGCATTGAATTTAACTTACACATTACTTAAAATTATCCCCTCCCCAAATTATTACAGAGTATAGAGAGATATTTGTCTTAAATTACAGACCTACGGTTGTATCATAATTTTTAAATTATGAAAATTCCTGTGGTTTCAATAATTACTGGCCCAAAAACCATATAACTGTATGTTGCACATGGCTATGTCACTTCTTTTCCTGTGTGTTTCGTTATATACTCTGCCCTACACATTTTTTCTTTTACTGCAGCCTTTGCATTTGGTCCAGACGCTTGGGGGGGGAAAAAAAAGGAACTTAGCAAACAATTATTGTGCTTCTGAAGTTCTGTATCTACACTATCTAAAATAACACCACTTCACACAACTACATGCAAAGAAACGGAGGCAAGAACGTACCTGAGGCACATAATATATGGGATAATATGTAGTAGATTTAGAGACACAGATGTGAGGGGAAAGATTGCAGTTAGTTTGTGACGATAACACATTTTAATGTAAAGTCTAAAACTGACATCATTTAAAGAGGTAATAAGAAATGCTATACTCATGTAAAGACAGGATGTTGCAGGGAACAGAATAAGACACAAATAGGACTGTTCTTAGCCTTAACAGTTCTTTTTGTTGATTGCTCCTGAGAAGGAAAAATTTTAATCCAACCATGTCTATGAAGAATCAAACTTACAGAACCTATTCTAGAAACATCACTTTTGTATCTTTAATTTGTTTATTTATTTCACAAAGCAATTTACAGTATTCTGGAGCAGGGAGATACTTCATCAGTTTATGGAGAGTGTTTATCCTGCAATTCCTGTATGACAGCTTGCACTGCCCTTGTGTCTACCTCCAAAGTTTTTAGCTAGGCACTAATAATCAAATCAAAAAGCATCTATTCTGCTAAATAGCATGGTTCCCAGATTGCTCCCTGATCCTGAATGCTTATATTTCATACTTATTTGTTCCTTACTACATCCCAGTGGGAGAAGTCAAATAAAAATGGAAGAAACATTTGTGTGCAGCATTCACTTCAGGGTCCACTTGTCATTGGTGGACTGGATGAGAATGCAGCATGTTTGATTCCTTCCACTCTGCTGTACTGAAACGTATTCCAGGTGGTTTTCTACGCATCTATACTCTGATATACAAACACCATTCTAGTTGTCTGTGACACAGGTTTCACATTATTCCATTAACTCTGAGCAAGTGCATATGTAATCAATAGTCACATTGCAGAACGGTGAGTTACTCTTTGCTGCCAGGTCTGCAGGGACTATAGAGTACCTCCTTGTCAGAGGCTGGAAAAGGTGTTTAGAGACATCTTTAGGAGTCTGGAGTGTGTGTGGAAGGGGGTGGATCAGGCCCCTCTTTGGTAGAGCAGCGCCCTGCCCCCAGACCCCCCAGTATGTGGGGTAGAGCAGTGCTTGTTAATCAAGGGACACTGGAGACAGCCTCGGTGTCACCTCACCCACTACTGTTCGGAGGAGACACCAGAAGTCCCACCTGGGAGGTGAGGCCTGGGGAGGGGCCAAGACCTTAAGAAGCCCTGCCATGTGTATCTCTCTTTTCTACCATGCCTTCAATTTGGAGTTTCACATTGCTGGAATCCAGGAGTTGGTAGCTATATCTGTTTTTCTATATCTCTCCTATCTTTCTGTTTTCCTCCCTTTCTTCTTCTTTTTCTAACTCTCTTCTCATGTGTGGTGGTTTGAGGAGTTTGAGAGGTCTAGCTTTTTGGGTGTGGTAGGGGCCAAAAGATGGCTCCTGTAAGGAGCTTCCAGAAGCTCCCACAGCTGTCTAGTCAGGGCCTATCTCTGATGGCTCCTGGGAGATTGATGTGCTGTTTTCCATAGCTGGGCCAATTAGGAAGGAGAGTGACGCCTCTGCGACAGTTTATTTAAAAAGCAATCTCACTAGCACGCACACACGCACCATGTAGTCATGTAGGGGTAGGTAGGCAGAGGACAAGGAGTATAGCAAACAACTGAGAAAAACAACTGAAACATCAGATATGAGAGCCAGCAAACTCTGCCAGTCCGCCAAGGAGCAGAGCAATGCAGGAGGAGGTTCCTGCATCATCGGAGATAGATGACATATCTTCATAGCCTGTGGTGAGGAACTTGGAGCGGAGACAGTGCAGAAGGGAGTGATCTCCTACAGAAGGGGTTTTGGTCTGGTGAGGAATGGACACAATTAATGATTGCTTCTACTCTTGACAAACTTTGGACTGCAGGAGGCGGTGAGGTAAAGAAGCTTTGTGTCACCCCCACCCTAAGTATGGATCAGCCTGATCTAGGAGAAAACAGCGGCGGCAAGTTTGGGTGGGCTGCGTGCCAACTTCTGCAAACTGTGCCACGGTACCAAAGGAGAGAGAGAAAAGACCAACTAAGAACTTATTAATGAGAAAAAACCCCTCCCCAGGTTCCCCCTTACGATCTGGGAGAAGAGAGGGCTGTGAGGCTGTTGAAGGGGGGTGGGGATGGGAGGATGGCGGAGGAAGAATGTTTAGGAGATGTTCCTTTGTTTTTGCTTGCTCCTTTGACTCTGTAATAAATTCACTTTATCACTTAGAAGCACTGACCTTGTCTCAGCCTAATTTTGCTCCTTTGCCAGCATTTCTTATCATGATTTAGTAACACAGTTTGGTTCAGAAGGGGGGAAAAAGCAGTTCTAGTGGGTCCTTGGCCATTGGCCAGGGCTAAACCACTGCATCATGGAACATAATCTCAAATGGGTTATAAGGTTTTCTATGTTCAATGGGCTAAGCCTATGCTGCAATAAATGATGTTATGAATCATTTATTCTTTTGACAATGTACCTTTATTTTCTACGGTCTGCCAGTAAACTTCTGTGGGTTTTCCACCTCTTGAGAAGATTTGGTTGAATTTTCTCCTTTGCACCAGCCCAGAGCAAAAGAATCTTGGTTTAGTAAAGGCGCTTACCTGGACGCTCTTGAGGTAGCGACAGTGCCTTTATGCAAGCAGAATCCCTGCCGGGATGAGTTGTAATGGTTTTATAACTCTCCCAAAGGACAGAGTTCTAGCTACCGCAGATAACCTGTTTCTGCTGACTCCTCTAGGACGAGAGTTTCCTCAGGCGTGGTGTACTAGCACCAACAAGAATAAAAGGCTACACAGAGGGCTCTTCCCTGGGACAACAGACAATTTATTCTGAGTCCAGTGTTGCGTTCTGACGTTCCAGGGATATCCAGGTGGCTGGAGTAACCCAGAAGAAAGAGCAAGGAGGAAGTCCTGCAGGGCTCTTTTAAAGAGAAGTGGGACCAGGAAACACCCAATGGGAAACCGTGTAGTTCAAAGTGGCCAGTGGAGGGGAGCTTTCCAGGGCATAGCCACATACGGCATCTAAGATATGGGTACAGGTAACACAAGGGAAATAAGGGACTTTACCACAGCTCAGGCAGAGGGTTCAGACATTGGAGGAAGAAGGCTGAGGGCATTGCCTTGGCTTTCTTCCCACCAATCCTGAGGCTCAAAAGCAGCAGCTTCTGCCAAGTACGCTGCTACAGTTTAGCCCCAGGTTTTGAGTGACCAGGGTGTAACACTTCCGGACATATGCAACTAGCAGAGAGAGGGACAGAACCCTATTATCATTCACTTTCATCACTTCTAAGGTGAGACTGAGTATTTAAATCACCATGCTATGGTGCAGTGGAGGAACAGTCACTTACGCAGATGCTGGTTCAGTGACAAGCAAAAATTAGTAGTCCCATGTCAGCTGAATCCTCTCCTGTCTGCCATTACTGGTAGATGGTAGTCAGCGGAGCCAACTCCTAACTGAAGCAACTTCCAAACTATGGAAACTCAAAGAAATGAGCTTTGTTGGTTAATACTTCCTACCCCCGCCTATACAGGTTGTGAAAGGACATTTTAGCAAAGTTAGAAATCTGTAGACAATTATATTTTTCTAATCCCCATGAACTAACCAAAGCAATTCTGATTACATGTTTCAGAAAACCAGAAAATCCAATTTCCCGAGAACATGGAATGAAGCAATTGGGAAGTGACTATGGTATATTTTTTTATGGAAATTTGAGATACAGTCTTCATGTGAAGACATAAATAAAGCAAATAAAGGAAAAATTAATTATTCATTTTTAGCTGCAGTGTATCTGCTCATTATGCAGAGACGGACATATTTTCCTATAAAACAAAACAGACGCAATACCACAGAATAAATAACGCACACATAGACCCAAATAAATATACTAACTATATTGAAATTACATGAAATTACCTTTAAGAATGCATTCTGTTATTGTTTCCTTTTCTTGCATATCACTATTGGGTTTTGAGTGGACTAATGGCAAAAAGGAAATAGATTACTTATAAGGCTGTCTTTTAGATACTGGATATGAAACTGTAAAGATTAAAGAAAAAAATACACAGCATATTGAGGATTTTACAATAAAAGTACTACACACCCAGGCAATTCCTCTACATGAACACACACATGCACAAACCTCTCTTTTCCAATGGACAGAGCTCTAAAACAGACTGAGTTACTTCAGTGTGTAGCACTGAAGACAGAATATATGAAAAAGACATAGTGAGGTGAAAGAGGATTCATTTAATAGCTATTTGCATGATAAAGAAAAGTGTGTAGTAAATTAAAAACCTATACCATGACTGTGGCAGCAAAAATTATTTCTGGTTAGAGCATAAGGATGTTTCTCGAAGTTCTGAATACATTTCAAGAATTTTTTTTTTCCTAACTTAAATTCTACTTAGGATCCAGCTGGGCATTGGATGAAATTAGTTCTCTGTATTGTGCATATGGGCATTATAAACTCTGATTAATCAAGGTCTATTAAGTAATGAGAGACCTACAGAGAAAGAAAACTTCAGAAATGAAATACCATAGATGATCAGGGAAGTTTTGGATAAATGTCCAACTGTTGTTGACAACTCTTCTGTGTATGCAGCAGGGATTAATATGATCCTACCATCCCATGTTTCTAATGAAACAGTAAAGTACTAGATCTCACAATTTTACCTTTATCTACAGAACAGTACACCATTGCACAATATAAATTTCTATTTCATTGTTTTAGCCATCATTTTTAGCCTTATGGATTTGTTAAATTGTTTTGGTGATACCTTTCAAGTGATCCTATTACACTTTTTCCAAAATTAAGCATATTTCATTTCCTTGCTAATGACTTGTAAATCAGGATTTTTGTACAAACCCGATTGCCATTCATTGTCATATCTTTTGCATATTTCATGACTGAAGACCAATAATATAGCAAGATCATTGAAAGAAAAAGAATAATAGAATAGCAACATTATTTGCAAGCCAATATTTTAAGTTAAATGCAGAAATACCTAGAAACCTGTCTTTCAAAGATATTTTTCAAGTATTTTTGAACAAGCTGATGTAGACTACTTGAAGCAATGAAAATTGTCTGAGACTATGAATGCAATTTATTTTGGCTAGGCATAAATGAAAGAATTTTCATATAAACAAAGTGAAAATTTCTTCAGAAGCAGATGAAAAGCCTAAATATCTCTGCCTTGCTGACCCCATCTTTGTATTCAATATAGACATTTCCACCATAAAAGTATCTTTTCATTTTCCTTGTTGGTAGAATGATTCAGTATTTAAACTCATGAAGAAGGGGAGGAGTTCTACATTTATCATCAGAAAATTTCTATTTTTTACCCCCTTAAGAGTCTGCTGATTTTTATTACTAAAGCTGTTGCTGACATGTACTCTGATCATTTGTTCAAGATTTAGAGATGCTGCTGTGAGTAGGCGCAAAATTATGACCTTGATCTAGTGATCTGCAACATTATATTTTGAACTGAAAAGATGTTTGCTCAAGTGGAATGAATGTGACCTAAGGAGGTTACCGATGCAGATACCAAAGAGACTATTTTGGTAAAGAAATAGATATGCAGAAAATGGTAGCATAGGGCAGCAGTTCATTTCTCTGTAGTTGGACTGCTAGAAATTCCTTTAAACACTCCAAAAATCTATAACATGTACACAAATAGGATCTTACTCTTTTTTTGACTGAAAAAAATGTATTAAAATGTCAGAAGGATTTGCTATACAGTGATACAGAAAAAAAATCAGAAAACCTTTGGGAATATTCAATTATTCTATATGAGCAGAATTCTCTAAAACCAATACAAGTTTTTTCCACTAATCTTTATATTTTCAGGAGTATCAGAAATGACAGCTTTTCAACAGTGATTTTAGGCAATGTCTTTGATGTTTTGCATTTTGTTTTATAATATAATATTATATTTTATTACATAAAACATTCAGTTTATTTTATATTTTTATGTAGTCTAAAGCTTACAAAAGTTCCTTTTATGAATTATTTATATCATGCAGTATGCTAGCCTACCTTTGCTCAGCAACAAAACGTACCTCTTCTTTAAAAGCAGTTCTGTTCCCACTGGAACTTGTGCAAATAATGTGTTAACAATAAAACCAAAAGTTCTACATGTGAACAAAAGCAAATGCTATGGGAACTCCACATTCTGCAAGAGGGGTGTGCAACTACTGGAGCTCCCACCACTGGGGAGGGGGTGACAGTGGCCTACACAAACTCTAAGGGAGGGGTTGCACGTATCAGTGTTTGTGTGTTTGTGTACGTGTGTGTGAGACTAGAACTTTGAGCGACTTGCTCAAGAATGATGTTGAGAAATTTAGAGATGTGAATTCATATTTTGAAAGTGTCTAGTATTGCAGTTAATCTACTTATGATTTATATTGATTCTAAACACATGATTAATCCAATTGGCAGTTCATTATATACCATAACTAATTCAATAAGCTACTTTGATCATGATTTGGTTTAAACAATGTCAACTGAGAAGTTTGGTGCTGCAACAGCACCAATTTCCCATCAGGCCTAGCCTTCTTTTATTATTTTTCATTATAGATGTACAGATGCTCACCCACACTACTTAGCCCTTAGCTCAGTTCCTGGCAGATTCTGTTTTGCTGCAATTACTTCTCTCTAAGGTAAAGCTATTGCAAAGGGTGCTATTCCTAACCTTCATGGGTAGGAGCCAGATAATGGCCACTAGATTTTAAATGGTGCCATCTCAGTTAAAAAAGAAAATTGTGTTTATTTTGTTTTACCGCTCAGAGTGTCAAAAATAAGATGAAAGTTCTACTGAAGATTACTTAGATCTTCTTGTCCTTGAAAATAAGGCTTTTGGCAAGAAGGCTTTTTGGCAATAAGAATTTGGCAAGGTGTTTTATGGAGTGGCTGAAGGTCCAAGATGGAGCTGGAGGTGTGCACTGGGAGGTTCCAACATTTTTTAAGTCTTAACCACATGGGCTACTGAAGGTGGTTCCAACAGTGCTGTTTCCAGAACAAGATTCAGATTTGTGCTGTTTTACTGTAAGGCAAATACCAGTAGTAATAACCATTAATGAAACTTTGGTGATCAGGGAACAGAAATTGGCTAGTATATAGCAAAAGGTAAGGTTTCTGATAGAAGTTCTCTAAATCATGCATCTGCCAGGCACGTATCTTCTCTAGAGCACATGCAAGATTTTCTTTTTTTTTTAATGTGCACTTTAATAAGTGCTAAAATATCTGCACTGGAAATGGCAGACAATAGACTAAGTTGCATGGAAGTAATGAGGAGGAACAGAGGGTTGTTCTTGGGACAATAATCCCCCTAACACACCCATGATGCCGCATCCTCTTGCACTGTCTGTATAACCCCATAGTTTGTACCAATGGGTGTGAATTTCAGGGCAACAGATTGCCAAGGTAAAAAGTTTGTGGGATGATAAAATTTATCTTGTGTATGATAACTTTGGCTCGTCTTTTACATTTGAAGCCATGGAGGCTTCAGAATAGATCACTTCAGGATCTTCTTTTTATTTCGAACTGAAATAAATAACTAAATAAGCAGTTTCAGAATATAATTATACTGAAAAAAAAAGGCTAGAAATTTAGTGGTATAAAATAAGTACTGAAAAACTACCAGATGGTGTTAAAATCTGAGGGTTTTTTTCTGTTCTGAAATGCACTGCTAAATCGAAGTACTTTAACTGCTAATTAGCTTATGAGACTGAATGTTTTGGAACATATTGAAAATCACAGGAGTGAAAAGAAAGAAATAATCATGTTAATACTTAAAAGAATTGGATGAGAAGAGAATTTTAGTGTGATTTACACATTTAATTATCTCATTAGTGATTAGCCAGGTTATTTCATATTCCTCTGGTGAAGCAACTAGCCAAGCTCCCCTTTTACTCAACAATTACACTAGCATGTTGCAGAATCACAAAACAGTTGAGGTTGGAAGCAGCCTCTGGAGGTCATCTCTTCTCTGGGCTCAACAGGCCCAAATCTCTCAGCCTTTCTTCATAGGGGAGATGTTCCAGTCCTTTCATCACCTGTCCGAGATGCTGTTAAAGGACTGACCAGTACTTTCAGTGAGATCTGACAAGAGTTAGGAAGATGTAAGCAAATAGTGACTTAAAAAAGAAGTGATAGAGGGGTATTTCATCCTAAAATAGTAGTATTTTCCCCATTTTTTTCCTTGATAACTGCACAGAAAAAGACTGTTTCCTTATTCTTGATGTAGCCTCAGTTTTCAAAGAGATGCACTGCATTGTCTTAATAGGGGGGTATGTAAAGTGCCCTCTCATGCTACCACCTGTCATGGAGAAAATCCACCAGGAACATTTCTCACCTCTGCAGTGAGTATCAAGGCAAAACCTTCTCAGTGTCTTCAAGATAAACTAAAAGCAAATTAAAACAGGGAAAAATAATTCCCTTATATCTTCCTCTTTGACAGCAACAGATGCTTAAATATTCCCATGCAAGGTCTGCCATGGAGCAGACAGGGTACAGAGAGGATGGCTGCTCTGTAAAGCTTCCTCTGCTCCCTAGATCTGTAAGGATCAAATCTGCATGTGCAATTTTACTGTTTCCATATATCTGAATAATTGTTAGGCAGATGTTTGGGGCAAAATTACCCCAAGCACTTTTCTGCCAAGCTACTTTCCAGCTGGGTGGCCCTCAGATTATACTGGTTCTGGGAGTTGTTCCTCTCAAGGTGTGGGACTTTGCACTGTCTCATGTTGAACTTCGGGAGGTTACTTCCTTAGTTATTTCATTAATTATAGTTTTACTCTCCAGAATGTTTTGTTGCTAGCTAAATATAACATACATATATATTTCTTGAAACAGTTAATTTTGGTTTCAGTTTATTATTGTGTGAATTAAAATAATAATCAGATTCTTTGTAGTTTATCAAACATATATTCAATAATGAAGTCTTGGACTATATTAAAAAGTATTAATTTCTGCAATAGATAATCTAAGTCTCCCAAAGTCCATTGTCTGGTTTTCTGTTTTAAAAAGTAGTGGACTTCTTTTTTTTCTTTTTATTTTTAAACAGCTAATTTATGTCTTTTCTGTTTAAGGAACTTAAAAGGAAAAGCAAGTTTCAATGCAGATTTGCAATACAGACACTGAAAATTTCAGTTATTCTTTCTGCATAGCTTGCCTGCCTCTTATTCTGGTGTTCTAATTTTCTCAAGAAAATCCACCATGATGACAACCTCATTATTGTGCTATCTTGATGACTCCGACGAGAGATGCTTCTCTGTGTTTTTGTTCCTGTTTATATATTCCATTATTATTTTCCTGTTGAGCCTTCCAGAAACCATGAAAAAGGAAAACACAGTTGGACAATGGTACACAGTCTTGCCCTGAAGCTAATGGAATGTTACTTGTTTGTTAGAGCATTTTACAATTAAGGTAAATTATGCTGCAATTGTTTCCCATTGATAGCTAGAGAATGTCTGGGAAAACACTGGATTATGCTGACACACATTTTATGTTTATGAAAACCCCCTTAAATGTGTCAATTTTTTAAAAAAAATTAATTCCAGAAAGTATAGGAAAGAACAGTGAAATATATTACACGAAACTGAGCAAACACAAAATCATAGAATAATTTTGATTGGAAAAGGCCTTTACAATTGAGTCCAACCATTAACACAGAACTGCTTTGTCCACCACTAGAACATGTGCCTCATCTACAAATCTTTCAAATACCTCCAGGAATGGAGACTCAACCACTTCCCTGGGGAGACTGTCTCAATGCTTGACAAATCCTTCAGGGGAAAAATTTTTCCTAATATCCAATCAAAGCCTCCCCTGGTGCAATTTGCAGTCACTTCTTCTCATTGTATTGCATGATACTTGGGAAAAGACACCAACTCCCACCTTGCTACAATCTCCTTTCAGGTAGTTGTGCTAAGTGATAAGGTCACTCCAGAGCCTCTTTTTCTGCAGCCTAAACAACCCCAGTATCCTTAGCTGCTTCTTCACATCTATTTCAATAAAATCACTCATTTCTGATGCTTAAAAAACTGGAGTTGTTTGGCCAAGATAGAACTGCTACTTAAATAGAGCAGACTAGGTTTCAGAGCAAAACTGTAGCTATCTAAATAAAAAGTGGTATGCAGACAGCTGCTTGGAATGTCAGAGGCACAACTTATTTTGGCTTATTGTCCTCCTGAGGTATTTTAAGGCTACGACTACATGATTCTTTAAGACAACAAATGTCCTCATGGAAAACACAAGTGAAAACAAACTAGTACCAAAGGCAGAAGAAACTCATACAGAGGGCTTGTAATAACATACACATAATGTTTATCAATAAAAAGAGTAGGATTGCAAGAGGGACCATCAATTTCTCACTTATGAGGTTTTTTGTGAACATCTACTTATACCACGAGTAACGACTGAGTGTTTATATTCCTGCTTGACAGCGGCTGCTCCTGGAGTCAGACCAGGGCTGATGTCCCTAGGCTGTGGTGTCAGCTACCAATAAGGTCTTTAACCTTCAGCCGTACATTAGGGGAGACAAGTATGAGTGAGGACAGCAGCAGGGCCGTGCCTGTGATCAGAGATCCAAAAATCTGTGTGTACTTGTGAACCTGGGGAGTGTGGTGTGTGTGCTTCTGCCTCTGCAAGCCCAGGAGGAGGAAGGGGCATGACTGTCTGTACCTGTGTCTGGTGTGAGTCCCAAAGGTGAGGGCTGCTGGGAGCAGCATTTTGTGACTGTATGTATGACCAGCCGGTCTGTGTCCCCTGTGTATGTGTGTGACTGTGCCTGTCTCTGGGGGCACAATTAACGTCAGTAGTGTTGAACCAGCCAAGGGGAAAATAGCAGCTGCATCCTTCAGACCCAGCAGAGATCCTGGGTTCCCAGGAGTGCCATAATGGGCTCCAGAAGCTGGGCAGGAATAAGAAAATATACCAGGTTCTTCATAATAATAACACAAAAATATTAGCAATGATGTATTATGAGTACTATCTGTCACTAAAAGCAGGCAAACCCAGCCATGAATTTGTTTGCATGCTGGGTTAGGGAAAGACTTAAGTACAACAGAAAGCATGAGGTATTTTACTATGCTACAGCCTCAAATGTTAAAGGTTTATATCTTAAATTAACTATTACTATTATCTTATTATCAATTTATATAACTTACATATACATATACACACACACATATTCTTATATATATACATATGTACACACACACACACACACACACACACACACACACACAGAAGTATACTTATAAAGTATGCATACTTATATAAAACTTTTCAAAAAGCACACCAGGGAGAAATATTCAGTAACAAACACTTTTGACTTTTTTTTTATTTTAAAGGAAAATACTCTCTCTTCTTAAGTAGATTTTGCTGGATTTGTATTATGCAAATACAGGACCACAAGCACTCACATTCTGAAAATTAAATTCCATTACTGTACATTGTATATTTTGAATGAAAATGCAAGTATGTTTACTCATTTTTACTGCAAAAATGCAGATGTTTACTCAAGACAGTTTTGTGAATCAAATGGATAGATAATTAATGTTATAAAATGTTTTATATATGTGAAGACAAAGTTGGTAGTAATTTCCACAACTTGCAAAAATGCCATATAGCGACCTGGAAGGATTTAACTTTCTTCTTGCTCTTTTTTTTTAACAAATTACCACTAAACTGAAGAGGAAGGAGGCAGATCCAAGTTACAGACATGTCAGACACATATCTCAAGAAGCTGAAAGAATTAGCTAAGAAAAAACAAATGATCTTTCCCTATTTTCACCCTTCTTCACAGTATTTACAATAGGTTTTCAAATATTTCTTTCAGTATATTAAAAAATGCCTATATGAGAATGAAAAACATAAAGTTTAAGCGAAATCTGCTGTGAGAAATGTCTTGCTAGAAACAAAATGAAACAAAACAACAAACCAAACCAAAACCAAAAAAGCCCAGAAAAATAAAGACATCTCCAAAATTCACTGGAAAAAGAGTAACTTCATGTAGCTATTCTAGATTACATTCCTGCAAAATAATAATATATATATGTAATAAACCACATTTGATAAACCATATTTGTGAAGCAAAAAGGATTATTGCAATGATTAAAAATACATAAAAGAAAAGAAAAATATGCAACATGGATGTATAAGAAAGAATGACTGGAGACCTCAATTTCATATTTCAAAAGGTTCAGATTTTTAGTATATCTGTGGCAATAGCAAAAATCTTTCTAAAAGTATCTATACAATAATGAAAGGACTTTTAATATTGCTTAACACAGACTAATGATGCACCTCACCTGTTTACCATCAGGGCAACAGGTTTTATATCTAGTCACAAAATTAATGAAAAACACACATTTAATATCAGTGTTTCAAGTAAATTGACTATTCTCTCTCTTTATTAATGAACTATCACATTTTTATGAAAGAGTTTCATGCACATGTAACTTTTCATTTCTTTTTCCCCTGTATTTATTTAAAGACTGTGATTCAGAACTAATCTTGGACTTTGGTGGACTAGACTAGGACTACTCCAAAAGTAATATATACTGGTGGTTTTGGATCCTGGTTATCATAACATTTTTGTTTTCTGTATCTGTAGGTTCTCCTTGTTCCATATTATTCTAACTGCTACCTAGTGAGACAAGTTAGGACATCACGAGAGAACAATCAGTATTCTGACATCAATGTAACTGCTCGATTATTAATACCAATCTTCTCTTGATGTATGTTTTCCTGCTCATCATTTTCCATAGTACCATCTAACACAAACCACATATATCATGTTCTACCACATGGCTTTTACTCCGCATTTGGGATTCAAAGATGGCTGCAGGAATTCAGTGTTTAAACATTCCTTCAAACTTTTGTATGTCCACTTCTTGCAATTACTCATTTACTTCAGTCTATCATCCTCCTTTATACATGAACTTGGCTTTTGTATATGATGAGAATATTAAACACGGCTAATCCAAATGAGAGAAGTCAGTGTGATGATACTAATGGGTAAAATGAATGGAACATTGTCAGAAGCATACACCCCTACTCTATTAATAAATCTCATTCCATTAATGCAGACATACAGAGAAAATGTTTTTCTTATATGTGCCTTTAAAATTAAACTAATAAATAAGCAAAGGTGTGTGGAAAGAGAGATTTAATTTTTTTTAGTACATTTGAAAATGAAAATTTAAAATGCATCTAACTTTGATCTTTTCCTCTCTACCCATTTAGTACTATGCTGCATTAACTTTTCACGTCAGGCAAAATTCCAGTTGCTGTTTGCTGGAGTTTAATTATCACTTCATTTTTATGGAAAGGAAGATAATTATAGAAGACATTTCAAAATAAACTTAGCATGCTAGTCCACATTTTATGTGATGAGCCACATAACCTTCAAATGCTTTCATAATATTTGCACTTAGCCACTATTTTATATGCTAGTTAATAAATTGCTGATTTGCTTAGCTCAACCAATTCTTATATGCAACTGTTTCACATTTGGTAGGAAACATCAGGAAGCATTAAAAATACATCATTGTGAATTGCAACCATCCATATCAGCATTTCAGTGAAGAAAGTTGTGGGGGAAATAATAAAATATTAATTATTGAGGAGAGATAATATAGTATCAGCAACATCTCCCAGTCCAAATATTCAGGCTTGCTTTATGAACTCATTGACTCTTCAAAACAAGCAAACAGCACTCCTGTCTCCTGAATGGACGCATGGAAACAAGACTCACTGTGCATAAAAGCTCGTCAAGAACACAGCAGGATCACAAGAGGGATGAGCTGAACAGATGCACCCTGAGACTGCACAGCTGCCGAGCCTGAGTTACTGAGAATATATATTACATCAGCTGTAACAAAGGCTCCTACTATGCAGATGCTCCTCTGTCATACCAGGCCCCTTCTCAAAACAGCTTGTATCTGCTGTAAATGTATAAAAGTCCTGGTAGTTTTCAGTCAGAGATTGCATCAACAGAGGGCTGAACCTCTGTTGTTCTGTGTTTCCTCCTGCTGCTACAGAAATGAACTGCTGCTGTCTGACCTGAATCTGCAAAATCAGCTCTGTGTTGGTGTCGCAGTGGTGCTATGCTTCATGCTGTCTTCTTAGATATTTCTGTATTTTTATTGTGAAACAGATATTTATAGTAAATTAGAACAAATACAGCTGCACCCAAATTGGGTTTATGGTCATTTCCTACATGAATGTTTATGTTTATTGTAATTTGTCTTAAGTAAGAAGACATTTTTATCATCCAAAGACATCCATGCCTAACTCTTAGCTACACAAATGCTTATAAATGCTAAAAGGACAAGATAATCTGCAGCTACTACAAGAATATATACGTATTGGTTCTTTAATCAATATTTTCTTATTGTCATAGAATCATTGAACAGTTTGGGTTTGAACGGACCTTAAGAGATCTTCTAGTTGCAAGCCCTGTGCCATGGGATAGGACACCTTCCACTAGACCATGTTGCTCAAAGCCTCATCCAGCCTGGCCTTGAACACTCCCAGGCATGGGACATCCTCTGAGCAACCTGTGCCAGCCTCTCATCACCCCAACGTAAAGAATTCCTTCCTAATATCTATTCTAAACCTACGGTACCAGTTTGAAGACATTGCTCCTTGTCCTATCACTACATGGCCTTGTAAAAAGGCTGTCTCCAGCTTTCTTGTAGGTCTTGTTGTATATTTGAAGGCTGATATAAGGTCCTACTGAAGCATTTTTCTCCATGCTGAACAGTCCCAACTCTCTCAGCCTGCCTTCATACAGGCTGATCAACTTCATGGCCCTCCTCTGGACTCGTTCCAAAAGCTCTATGTCCTTCTTATGTTGGGGACCCCAGAAATGGAAAACCTTTTCCTGATATCTAATCTAAACCTCTCCTGACTCAGCTGACTCAGCTTCATGCCATTAGCATGAGCCTGTCTCAACCTGCTTGATGCTGCCCATTTATTTTTCACACAGATATGGATGTCATACAATTTTCTCACTAGTGTATCTTTACGGGAAAAACATGCCATGTCATTTTGCAAATGATATTGCTGCAGCCATTTAGTGAGATTACTGCAATAACAACACCTAGACATAGAGTTGTGAAATGATGAAGATAAACTTTTATACTATACTTTTTTAAAGTACAGTTTATTTTATATTAGAACTAGTGTTTCTGAAGGCATATTCTTCAGTCTAAATATGGACATGAAAATTTAAATTCTGTGGAATTGCTAGTGAATCATGAAAAAACTAATAGTAAAAATCATGTTGAGTATACAGGCTTATAACACAGCTAGCTTTTAGTTCAAATATTTTATTTCATTCCATTAAAGAAATCAGTGGATTAGACTTGCCAAATGAAAGCACATCATCATAATTCCTCTTCCCAACAAATAACAAGAAAGTACTTTAGTAAAATTTCCACTGCTTCCTACTTTTCTTCGCAGAAAAATGGGGAAAATTTCATCTTCATTTATCTGTTGACAAACTAGAAATCTAGTTTAAGCTAGTTATCTCTTTTCCCTGGAAGACTAGCAAATTTCTGCATTGGAAGATCATTAATCATGCATAGTATTTTAGACAATTGCTTAAGGATGGAATACACTACATATCAAACTGCCTTTTTCATTGGTTTAAAAAGGTGAGCGAAGAAGTATTTGACTTATGGAGGAAATATATTTTCTAGAAATCTATAATTAAGGCAAATTAATATCATTCTAGTTTACTGTTAAATTACTTCCTTAAAATTGTAATTTTGAACAAAGAATGAACTCAAAACTCAGTTTCTTTTCTTTAACTGTATTGTGCTTTTCCTTAAGTATGAGTAGATTTTCATTGGACCAAAAGTCTTGGCAGTATTTCTTGACTGATTTAGACACCCTCACACCAATCTTGGAATATAATTTTATTTCACCATTTCCTAATAAAGAAAATGCAAAGTATAACTCATAAAACAACAAATATCCTCTAATACCTTTGTTGTTATCCATTCCTCCAACAGCATAAAGTGTCCCAACTGTAGATTTTCTAGGCTTAGTTCTTGGACTTTGCATGAGAGTTCTTCTCTCTGGTAAAAGATGGTATTTCATGGCTTCCAGAATAAGCTTCTGGCATTCAAGGTCATCTTTAAACAGCGCATGGTTTTCCAGGTCAGCCAATATCTGTGAATGACATGAAGTGAATGAAAAATGCTAGAAATCTCTAGGAAATTAATGCCATGCAACGAGAGACAGACACAAATGGATGCTACAAGTATATTACTTCATTATAGAATACACAGTTTGCAGGGCTATTATTTATTGAAGCATGGACAGAAAAGTAAATTGTTAATTGATTTTTAAAGCATTTTAAGGTCATTGTTTCAGCAGCCCTTAAGACTACAATCCTACTAGTCTCTTACCGAAGGCATTGAAAAAAACTAAATACTGTCTTGTAGGCTGACTTATTTTTAATGGTTTCCAACTAAGAGCACCCAGAAGGCATCTCTTTGGAGGAACGTCCCTTATCTCTAAAACCAAACCGAAACAACCCCCCAACCAGACAGCAACAAAACAAAACAATAACAACCAAATGTTTTTGATCCCTATATTGTACTGACCATCATATTGGAGCAGGATTTAATTCTATATAACAGCATATCTGTACCGTGTGGTAAATTTCTCGACATCATAGAACATCTATCTGGAGACCAAATAATTTTCAGAGAATCTGCTGAAGGCCAGGAAGCAGGAGAATTTAATTCCTGCAGTCTGAGGAGGTGTCTTCCCACAAACACATATATGCAAACTTGTGCAAATAGTTTTGGAGATGCCTAAAGACAGGTAACTAGATTCCTTTTAAGAATTCTCAGCTATTTCATCAGAACTTCAAAGCCTGCTGAAGAATGCTTGAATGTCCTTTGTCAATCTGTCAGCCTTTTGCAGATAACATGTTTTCTATGACAACTAAAATATTAATGGCTTGCGCCTGTAGACAGTTGTTGTCCTGCTTCTGATATTAGGTGTCACTCACGAAATGAGTCTATGCAGGTTCAAAAAAGGCAATGCATGCTACAGCCCCTGGTATCAACACAGGTTGGGGGATGAGCAGATCAAGAGCAGTGCTGCTGAGAAAGACTTGGGGGTGCTGGTGAATGAGAGGCTGGACATGACCCAGCAACGTGAGTTCGCAGCTCAGAAAGCCAAATGTGTCCTGGGCTGCATCCAAAGCAGCATGGCCAATAGGGTGAGAGAGGGGATTCTACCCCTCTACTCTGCTCTGGTGAGACCCACCCCACCTGCAGTGCTGCATCCAGCACAGGAAGGACATCGACCTGGGGGAGCGAGTCCAGAGGAGGGCCATCAAAATTATTAGAGGGATGGAGCACGTCTCCTTTTAGGAAAGGCTGAGAGAACTGGGATTATTCAGCCTGGAAAAGAGAAGGCTTCAGAACAAATTGCAGCTCTCCAATACCTGAAGGGGATTGACAGGAAAGATGCAGCAAAATTATTTACAAGACCATGTAGTGACAAGACAGGGGGGAATGGTTTCAAATTAAAAGACAGTAGGTTTACATTAGATATTATGAGAAAATTCTTTACTGTGAGGGTGGTAAGGCACTGGAACAGGTTGCCCAGGGAAGTTGTGGATGTTCCTAGAACACCCTAGAGGTGTTCAAGGCCAGGCTGGATGAGGCTTTGAGCCACCCGGTCCAGTGGAAGGTGTCGCTGCCCGTGGTAGGGAGGTTGGAAGTAGATGATCTTCAAGGTTCTTTACAACACAAATCATTCTATAATTCTATGATTCTGTGATTCTATGATAAGGGTTTCTGTGTATTTGTGTGAGCCTGTTCTGGTTATTATTCAATTAATGTTACTATATAAGAATATTAAAATATGCTTACAAGCAGTGGTGCTAGGCATATTGTATAACACTAGGTTAACTTTTATTTCATAATGTTAAGATTTCTTATATATTCAGGTTAGCACACTGCTCAGTAGACTAAAAAATCAAAGATCTGAAGACAAATCATGTTCAGATTTTAGGCAGGCTGATGCCTTCTCTTACAAAATGATTTAACATACATTTAGGACTACTGAATGAAACAGTGTACTCTGTCAACATTAACTTAACAGAATACAGCCACAAGAGACCTAAGAAATCAAGTTATCAGCCTTCTCTGCACAAATCTGAGGCAATATTAAGTTACATAGACTTTCTAATGCTTAATGAAATTAATGAAATTGATGACAAAGGTTTTTATGGCAAGCTTATTATATCAGTAAGGATCAAAGTCCAACAATGACAGTGGTAACTTCTTTTTATACCGCGACTTGTTTTCTCAGAGGTGCTAAGGCTCTTAAAGCAAATATTTGTCTCTGAAATCTTTCAACTGAATTGTCAGGTGTTTCAAATTAAGAAACAATAATACATGAACACTGTTACGTCCCAAAATTCTGAGACTTAATTCACCAACCAAAAATACAACCTGAATGTCTTTTTCTTTCAAATTAGAAATTCACCTTAAAAATTAATGGAAAATGGAAAAAAAAAAAGGAAAAAATATAAATAAAAAAATTTTAAAGCAGATATAAACATTGGTTCATTTCTCTAAAAAAAAATTAAAATCATTCACTCCTCCCTCCTATTCATTTTTCTTAGAACATGGCCTGACTTGTGAAAACACTGTATTTCTCAATCTTCTAAAGGTTAAAACTTGTGAATGAAGAAAAAAAAAAAGAAATTGAAATTGAAGCTACTATTAAAAACCAGAAGTCATATAAAGCTGTTTCATGTTGTCTATGTTTCAACAGTCTTCTTCAAAGTTTTTCTATTCCATAGTTATCTTTCCTGATTACATCAAAATAATCAATATATTTTTATTAAATCAGGATGAACTTGATCAGGAAATTCAGTTAATAAGGATGTTTCCCTGGAGATCATATTATGTTCTGATTGCTCTCCCATGTCTCTGACATACTACATTAAGAGAGAATTGTATCTAAGATTAAATGAAAATTGCTGGGTTTTGTAACGTGGAAATTTACAGAGCTGTAGCTTCTCTAAAGACCCATATCAGTGCTATTCCAGCATAGTTAATTTTAGCATTGCTAGAATTTCTCAAAGTAGCAATATCCTGAGAATGTTTTGCATCTTTGTGTCATCATGATTCTCATTTTTTCCCAGTTAAAATACCCAATAAGTCCTTTCTTAGATGTACTTCCAAATGACTTTCAACACCATGCTGCATGGATCAGGCATGTTTCAACTTGGTGAAGCACATTCAATTTGAGATCTGGAGTGGAAAGTACTCAAGTACTGCCAAAAGGAAAGTCAAGTCTAACGAGCATAAAAGGAGTAGTTTGGTACTAGTTCAGTGGCTGACTGTGTTTGTACCATAGGACTGCACCGATTGCTGCCCTCAGCTCCCACCTTCCTTCCTTGGGTAGCATCTCTGCATTTGCTGCTTCCTGACAGATCTTCCCCAGCCCCTCTGTTACCCCAGTGATTTGCAGCTATGATTGCAAGGATTTGAATAGTTGATTTGTATGATATCAAGCAAAATATCACATATTCTACATAAATAATCATCTGAGAGACGGGGTGGGTCCCTTTCTACCCTGCTGGACATGTTTCATCTCGGATGAAATTCAGTCACTGCTAGGGAAAAAGAGGATGCTATCTGCCTGGGAAGAAAATAACCACTCTCTCCTCTCCTTTACCCTGATGATGGAAGAGACTGCAAAGCAATGGAAGAGACAAAGAGCTGCCTCACCAAAACTTTCATAGTAACCTCATACTTCTGAAGAGGCACAGAACACCCCCTGATTACTTAGACAGAACTTTCTACCTTGTGAAAAGTGTGCGGTGTGACAATATTCACTCAGTCAGGATGAACTAACCTCTGATTCCACCTTGGTATGTGCTTCAGAGACAGTAATTATCCAAAAGGGAAGATGAAACATCAGTGGATTCCTACCACTAAAAAGAAAAATATGGATATTTCCTCCAGGACAGATATCAGGATTATAAAAGTGAACAAAGTAAGGAAGTACTCCCTGCATGCCAAAGTTAAATACTAAGTACATGCAAAAACTTTAATCTGTAATCCAAGAGAGAGTTGCTTCCAAAAGAGGGACAGCATAATTCCAAATTACACATTATGTGGTCTCTATCCACTCATGTCTGTTTATTATGATTTAGAATCCTGAATAGTCCTTAACAGCATGTAATTATTCTATGCACTGACTAGTATTAAATTTCATACCCAAACACATTATCACAGACAGAAAGCAACTTTCAGTTCTCTAAGTATTATCCCACTATCTAGATGCATTCTCCCAGTGAAAAACCATAGAGTTCTGTGCCCTTAGAAACTTACATGCCAATGTCATGCAGAACAGAGGATTAGAATTATCGTAATAGTATTAATAATTGCAACAGAGGAACAAAAAGTTTGAAGTCCTTTAAATGAATTGTGAACAAATGAAATGTGGATTTTCATGGCACATTTCATTTAACAAAGCCCACAAATCTCTTTCTTTATCCAAAATATATCCAAAGCCACTTGACAGCCTTAAGTCAAAGAATCACATTACCATATGAAACAAAAATCTGAAGAATTAATGACCTAAAGTTTGAATATTGAATGTTTTTCGAGAGTCACATTTGATCAGCCATTATTGTCCTTTTAAGAGTCTTCTTCAATGTACAGATTTGTTACGGCTGGTTATTGTTGATGACCATAGTAATGCAGCTACCAGGAAAGAAAAGAGACATCTCAAATGTAAGGCCATGATTATTCTTTGTACAGGTTAAAATGAAAAGCAAATAAAAGGTTTATATGAGTTTCTGGAAAGAATAAAAATACTGCTTTGGAACTTTCTATAAAAATAGTTCTCAGTATACTTCAAAGTCTTACCAGGCTTACACTGCTCTAGATGTTAGGAAACACTGTGTTTCTATGGACAAAGCTCTAATTAAAAGAATTTTTTATCTGTCTAAAGATGGTAGGGGGTCATTACTCCTACATCGTAATATTGGCATATGAATACAAGTATTTCAGTTGCTTAATGTGGTGAAAAGAATAAATTATTTGACACTCTGCATTTTCTGCCTATAAGAGAATTGGAGGAAGTGCCTGTAATACTATTGCAACTGCAGATTTCAACTTAATTAATTGTTATTTTGATTAAAACTATATATAAATACACCCATTTAAAAAAATATCAGTTAGGCTATTTATGCTCCACTGCAAACATGAAAGAAAAAGAAGTCCTCTAAGAAGTGCTACTTCTTTTTTTTACAAAACCAATAACTTCTGAGATACTTCTGTTGGATAACACATCTTTTTTTATAAAGACTGTTGTTTAATGTGTTTAAACTTAGTTAAAAACTTTTGAATTTATGGGAAAAACATAATAATGAGTTAAATAATTTAATTTTTTTTTGTTTCATTTTGAGACACTGGAACGGATTGCCTAGAGAAGCGGATGCCCCATTCCTGGCAGTGTTCAGGGCCAGGTTGGATGAGGCTTTGAGCAATCTGATCTAGTGGGTGGCATCTCTGTCCATGGCAGGGTGGATAGAACTTGATGAATTTCATTGTCACATCCAACTCGAGTTATTCCATGATTCTGTCATTTAAAAAGAAAAATTATGCAGACTTCCTTGAGAGAGCTGCACTGTTCTGCAACTGGCAGTAGATCACCAACTGTCATCTACATGTTCCATAGTAAATTGATTATGGAGACAGTATGTTTTTCGAGGCAGTCCTGTAGTGATTGTAAATAGCTTATTTATTTTTCTTTCCAAGAACAGTTTTATGTCAAACTTAATTATTTCCATTTAAAGAAGGGCTTATAGGTAGAAACATCATTATATTAAGATAATATTATCAATAGCATACCAAACAGTTGAACTTCTGTATGAATACTTTTGGTCATGCATCAATTACTTCAAGATTCTGCCTGAATTAATACATCTATGTTTTATCTGAGATTAAAACGATGGTGGCTATGAACAAGACCTTTAGTTTATTCTACAGGTATTGAATAGGCATCAGCCATTATAAAAAACTTAAACAAAATTGATGACAGATAATATAAATGCTAAGCTCACTAAGATGGTTTAAATGGGGAATAATAGGTTTCACTTAAACTGTGATTTTATATCATTATAAATCTTGTCAAAACTTAGCTAGAAAAGAACGAATATTGTTTTTCACCATCTAGGTAATAAAGCATTTTAACTTTTTTCCCTAGAAGTTATGTAAGCTTACCTTTTTTTTTGATTGAAGGTCCCATAAGGCTGAGAAGTGAAATTCCAAAAGTGTTGCCCTTTTTTTTCTGGAATATGTGAAAGGATTGGCTCAAACAAATTTGATTTTCCATGCATAGTCTTTTGAATCTAGATTAACATATTCCAGATGATTTCCAAAGTAACTATATCAAGTTTTATCCTAAATTATTTTATCTATATGCTGTCACAAAGTGTGGTAGTAACACACTGAAAATTTTGAAAATGAATACAGAGAAATCTCAGAAGTTACACGCATTAGTAGAAAGTATGCTATAACAAATAATTTTTAGTTAACCACTTACCAGTTAGCATTCACAAATTTTTCAAGAGGCCAGGCAAGTTTTTCACATTTTTAGTGATTTTCTACCAGACACTATGAGAAGATTCTGTTTAATTATTTCACTCCCTGATGTAGACCCAGGAACAAAAAGCTCACGTTCAAACACTCTTCGTGAGGTGCCGCGGGTAGAAAGTGCGAGGAACTCGGAGTCTTTTGCATCGGTCTCATTTGCCTAAATAACGCGACTCAGGCCTTATCTAGTCTCCGATCAGAGGCGAGCCAAGCATCAGAACTCCCACAGATTTTGGCTTAGCTCATGCACAGTGGCTTAATTTATGCAGGGAAGTGAAGAGACGAGAAAGGATTCTTTTCCGCTTATCGCCAGCAGCATTTTATTACTGGATCATGGTGCAGAGAAGACGGCCAAAATGGTGCTCAGGGTGTGTTATAAGACGGAGGCGAGGGGAGGGCAGTCGGGAGAGCCAATCACTGCGGAGGATCACAATGATTGACAGGGGCGCCGGCCAATGAGCCGGCTGTCTGGATCCGGCATGGGAACCAATGAGCTGTTCCCCTGGGCGGGGACAGCCCCTGCCAGCCGGGCTGTGCCATCCCAGCTGCCGTGCGGGGGGGAGAAAGGACCGGCACCGCGCAGGGTGGGGCGGGGGAGAGTGGAAGGAACTGACGGTCCCGGCCCAGTCGAAAGCCACGCCCTGAGGCACCACAACAGTGAGGCTCAAAAAGATGCATCATTAGGCTTTCAGTGTTGCACCTTCTGAATTGATTTATTTTTCCTGAAGAAAATATATCCCATTTCTTCATACTTTTTCATACTTTTCCTATTTCAGTTGAAAGTTTAGAGTCTCTTTTCTGAGCAGTTTAGCGGTCTTGGCTGGGATAGAGTTATATTTCGTCATCACAGCTGATACGGGGCTGTGTTTTGGATTTGTGCTGAAAACAGGATTGATTACACAGGATTGTTCTAGCTGTTGTTGAGCAGTTCTTACACAGAGTCAAGGCCTTTTCTGCCTCTCAGCCCACCCCACCAGCAAGGAAGCTGGGGGTGCACAAGAAATTGGTTGGGGGCACAGCTGGAACAGCTGACCCCAACTGACAAAAGGGATACTCCAGGTCATATGGCATCATGCTCAGCATAAAAAGCTGAGGGAAGAAGGAAGAATGGGGGGACATTGGGAGTGATGGTGTTTGTCTTTCCAAATCACTTATATGCGATGGAGCCCTGCTGTCCTGGAGGTTTCTGAACACCTGCTTGGTGCTCAATTCCTTGCACTGCTTATGCGCATGGCTTTTGCTTCACCTAATTAACTGCCTTTATCTCAATCCATGAATTTTCTCACTTCTACTCTTTGATTCTCTCCCTCATCCCACCAGGGATGGGGGGTGAGCAAGGAGCTGTGTGAGGCTGAATTGCTGACTAGGGTTAAACCACAACACCAGCTTTTCCAGTCTTAAACATCCATACTGCATATTGCATCCAAACTACATACTTTTTCATGAAGGTGTTACATGCTCACAAAAGTGGCTGAAATTATATCAGAATCCAAAATTATTCAGTACTATGCGTTAGTTTTAAATTAACTTCCTTCCTTTTTTCAAGGAAAAGGTGAAAGATAATTATGAAATCAATCACCAAAAAGTACTGGGGAATAGAATTAAAGTGTGGTTTGCTTCTTTCAACATCACTTTATTTTTTGCTATTTCAATATTAAGTAAATATCATGCTTAGCATTTATTCTTAAAAAGAATATATTTTAGTAAGATAGCATTATGGCTTTCTTGACAATGCAAGGTATTCATTTACATGTTTGCATTAGAAATTTAAGTGGTTTCCAGTAGGAATATTATTAACTATTATCAAGATATTTCAGCCATCAGTAATATTGTCAAATAAGGAAAAATATATAGTGAATTTTATTTTTATGCATACTAAATTAAGTATTCATGGAAAAAAGTCCTAAGAGAACAGGAATGAGAAGAGCAGCACATTTGCACCATTTATGTGAGAAAGTATTTGGGCTATTGATTAAGCGTACATCATTACGATATGTAAGAATTATACTCAAAGAACAAGAATAAATTTAAAAAACTTTAAAAATTCAGATTAAAATTTTGAATAGTACCCATAAAAGGACGTCAGAAACTATGCATTAATTTAAAAATAGGGCAAGTTCTGTACACAAGAAAAAGCCCTTAATTTTGCATAACAGAAGGTGCAATGTCAAGAATCGTATAATTGTGAATTTACTACAAATATATTTATCACTTAACTCTTTCTTTTTAATTCCTATATTTGTAAAGTAAAATATACTGTAGTCATAAAATTATCTTCCGTCAATTTTAACAATCTGACGTATTATCAGTAGTGTCATTTTTTATAGAGATCCTGATTTGCAGGTAGATTTTACCTAAAGTAAATGAAAACACTTAAACATTCCCTCAGTCTCCCCTTTAGCTTTTAAACACAAAAAAAAATTACAAAAGTTGGTAACTTTTTTTGGGACTCCCAAACTCCTAAACTTTTAGAGAACACAGGGTCTCCAACTGATCCTGTGTGTCGCTGACATTTCAACTCCATTTCTAAATCTCACTTTATCCAATGAAACTTAGCAATATTACTTAAAGACCTTTTTGTTTTGCTAGGAATTTAATGTATTGAGTTAAATCCAACATAATCATCTGCTTTACTCACTTGACTTGTAATCAGGAGACTTACATTGAATTTTTTTTTGAAAACCTTATTTCTAATATATAATTTTAAAGTTTTGCTTGCTTTTAAAACAACCATTTCAATATTTTGTCTTAGAAATAAAATAATGAAAAATATCTGCAATAAATAATACCTCAAATTTAGCATGTCTCATTTTGATTTGTTTTCTACCACCTTCTTTCAGCTCATTGAACATTCCGGATCTGTTTGAAATTGTTTTTTTCTTATTCATGTTCAACTAATTATTTCAGTAACGTTGTTTTAGCTCAGAGATTTTCCAGGCATTTTTCTGTAGTAAGACAAATATTCAGTATATGAAATTCAATATTTGTGTTGCTTATGGACTAAATTATTCATAATGTGTTAGTGAAGCCAGCTGCTCAACCAACTCAGGAAGAAACACTATTCTAAATCCCTCAGATTTCTGTATTCTCAGAGAAAGATTATTTTCTCCTCATCAACAAGATGCAGCAGACTTAAGGATCTTTAAGAAACTCTGGACCAGTTTTTCCTTGAAACATATGGCTAATCATTTCTGCTATGAATAATCTACATAAGGATTTACTGTTTAGACACCATAGACTTTCATTAGTCTGACTGCAAGTCTGTGATCTTGTATGCATGCAGGTGATAATACATTGCAAAGAGATCAGTCACGTGGCAGTAATAGTGAATAGTCTCAGACTGGGATTTTGGAAAAAAAAAATCTAACTGTGTTTCCTGTATAAAATCTGAATTCTGACATCTATTAAGCTTGCATTTTTGGTGATCATAGTCACTGGCAGAGGAAATATGTTCAGTATTTAATTGAATTGTAATTCCTTTTTCCCAACACATTAAAAATAAAGGAATACATTAGAGAAACAATCAGCCACATACACACACACCTTCTCTGAGGCTGTCCATTTGGTATAGAAATGAAGAAAATTACTTTTCCCCCCCTTCCTCTTGAATAAACTAAGTAATGGAATTGGAATATTCATTGGTAGCATCTGTGGCAAGTAATTAAACTGCGGTATTAAAATCACTTTCACAACATTAACTCTTCCCCAAAGCTTATGATTTAATGAACCCGTTTATCATAATCTTTAATATTATTTTCCATAAGTGTACCCTTGTTATCTTTTATGACACTGTTCAAACTTTAACTTAATTTGCAAATATGGCCACATTTTTTGGCACAGAACAAGTTTTGTTGAACTATCAGTACTACCGGGTCTGTATTTGAAACTTGTACTAACTTGACCAATTTACTTATCACCCTAGTGTATTAATGGTTTAAATGTTATTCAGTTTAGGAAAACAGCAATTGTCTTAAACTCTCCCACCCAAGCTTCTGCCTCCAGTGACATTTTTTCACAATAATTGTATCAATCTATGTATTTTATAGACTGGCTGAAATAAGAAGAGCAAAATCTAAGAGACAAGATTTCTACATAATTATACTGATACACAGAGCTACATTTTACTTCATCATTCTAGGCTTGCTATCCAGAAAATGAAGAAGAAATATCTTTATTTATATTTATTTCAAGATAAATCCCTTCTTAAAGTAAATACTTCATTTCCAGATAAAGTTCAGTGAGATAAATATCTCTTAGAGTACCTTGTAATTTTTGTTTATTCCTTGAGGAAAAAATTAAGACCATAATTCTGAGAGCCATGTATATTTTGCAGTAGTGTTAAAATACTACATAAGAAATAAGAAAAGTAGTAGAGGTCAAATTGCATTCAAAAGGAAGTTGAGCAATTTTTTTTTTAAAAGTCCAATCACATTAAAAAAAGAGAAAGTATAAAAAATACCCCAACACTAGACGCAACAAAAAGGTTGGCCTTTGACAAAATGTTCTTATTGGCTGGTCTCCTTTTGTTTGAAAGCAGATGTCTCCATTTGAAGCTATTCTGAATCAAATTCTTTATTTTTTGTCTTCCGAATGTGATAAGTAAAAAATTAGGCAAAAACATGACAAATGATAACAAATGAAATACAAATATTATGCAGTCAATAACAACTAATAGCCCATTTTTGAAAATTACTGGCTTTTTAGTTTTAACTGTAGTTACCTTTTAACTGCAGTCAGCTGTAGTCTACCAAAATTGATGTAATTTTCATAAAACTCTTAGAATAAGTACAAAGACACAGAACATAAGAGAAGTAAGTTTTCCTATAAATAATGTTCTCTAGATTAAAATACAATCATAAGTCTTAGAAGTAGGCAAAAAAGAGGGATTAGAAAACTTTCCAGAAGGGGGACTGTATTTAAGAACCTTTTCCAGATAATATATTTGAAGTTTAAATGTTACAAATGTCTAATATGAAGAATTCTTTTAGGACATACACAATCTCTGAAATGTTGATGATGGCTAACTAGAACAAAAAAGAAAAATTTTCTTATTTTGTGCTTGTCTATAAGATGAATCAATCTAAGGGAGAAGGAAGAATGCAGAAAATAGCATTACACTACAAAAAATAGGGACTTAACATTAGAGGGGTGAGTCTAACCCATCTCTTAGACCTCCCTTTTTCCTTCCTTTACTTAACAGTGACAGATTACAATGATGTCAACAGCAATCATGGTTTTTGCTTTTAAAACTACCATTTTTAACAATCGTTGAAAGTGATTGAGCTTTGTCTTCACTATTATCAATGTTATGTTATGTTATGTTATGTTATGTTATGTTTGTTATGTTATGTTATGTTTGTTATGTTATGTTTGCATGACCTCTGGAGGTGTGATTTATGGAACACCAACAACGACCGGAAAAACTTGTCTCAATTCGTGAGCTTTACATAGTGCTTTTTCTCTGCTGTCCAGTTGTGTTGGTGAGTGGTAGAGTGGCTTTCGGGGGCACCTGGCATCCAGTCAAGGTCAACCCATAACAATAATCTACAGTCTGACAGTCAGTAAGAGAGGAAAAGATGCCAAATAATGACTATCTATCACCTGACCTGGTAAAAACATAAACAACAGGCAAAATGTCTTCTCAAAACTGAAGACATCATTGTATGCAAATGAAACTGCATTATTCATTTAAATATGGTGATGTTTTGAAGGTCAAAGAAAGACAACCTCTTGTTTATATGACCAGAGCTTCTTATTGTTTTGACAGGTAATATAATCTAATTTATTCATAAATATGTGTTTTCACATAGACACAGTCTATGTATTCTAGTGGGGGACATGTATGAAACATATATTCTCGTGTTTCACATAAAACGAACTGAAAAGAATAAGCAACAAAAGTACAGCTTTTTTGTAAAATCACTGTTCTAAATCTTTGGCAATACAGAATTAATTTAAGAGGGGCAAGGTTTACATTTTCTATGCACCATTATAATTTCCCAATATTTTTTATGACCATGCGAAGAAGTGATTTAATTATAGAAAATCCACTCTTCCACTGAATAAATTTACCCCAAAACATTTAGTAGCAAACGATATGCTCACTATATCATGAGACACTGAATAAAACGTCAGGCAAGTCCCTTGTGTGTTGGATAAAGAAATAGTATTATAGAACTATGTTGTCACAACCTTTTATTTGAATGGCACCTTGTGACAGCTTCAAAGCATTTACTGATATTTTACTGATATTTACTGGTATTTACTAAACTTTACTGATAATAAAATGCATTTAGAAACAAACGTCACACATCACGGTGTTGAACGGTTATCATTTTCACTGCTTACTGTTCACATGTCACTTATCTACACAAGAAATGCCAGCCATATTGACAGGACTTCTGGACAGTTTTAGAACTATCTAAAAGACAAAAAAAAAGTCATTTGGATTGTATCTGCATACTGCATTGAAATATAATATCTTCATTCAGGTAAAATATCAGCTGACAATCAACATCCACAGCCAGAGAAGCTACTATTAAAAAAAAAAAAAAAAAAAAAAAAAAAGTTAGCTTTACTGTATAATTTATAGAAGAAAAATAGACAACAGATAATCTTGCTTCTACTGACTATAGTCAACTAATTGTCATTGTACAGGCAACTAAAATTTCAAGCCCAAATTTCTCCTACATTGATAAGTTAATAGAGGAATATGGAGATCATCCTAGAAGCTTGCCTGAAATTAATGTTTTGTGGACTGAGAAGTCATTACTTCTTATGGTAATTTATTTTTATTTGCTTGAAATTAACATAGATATTACATTAAAAATATTGTCAAACTTTCTCATATTCCCAAATTTCTATTATTCTGATAGAGGGTGGCAATCAAGCATTTAGCACCGCTCGAGATGCCACACAGTGTCTAAGAACCCACACAGAGCCCGTTAATATAGCACTGGATTTATGAGGGAATGCTTCCAGAAAACTGCTTGGAGCCAGGCAGCATGATAATCCATGGAACACAAGTTTGTCTCTATGTGTTGGGAAGTGCACCAGATCTTCATCGCCTATAGTGAGAGGTTAGGACTGTAGCTGATGTGGAGAAGCCTATACATATAAGTGAGTAAGAAATTGAATCATACCTTCAGTATTTTCAGATTAAAGTTATAATCTCCTGCTATGCAATTCTTTCAGAAATGAATGAAAGAATTCACAAAATGTTGTAGAGGATGACTGAGTATACACACATACTTAGCATTTACCCTAGCCTAGTAGATAAAGACCACTCTAAAAAGCCTAGAACTCTAGGAAGGGATGACTTCTTACCAGCTGTACTTGTTTAGTGATGCTAGAGATGGTTAGAGAACTGAAAAATCTTTTCATTTCATATTATTAATCACACCGCTCTCAAGGACAGATTTAAAGATTGACTGACACAGAATGATACCCTTCATTTTTGCTAAGCAAAGGAATCTTCCATTGTTTCCTCCAGTTCAATATATAGAGAGAATGTTGGAACTCAATGAACTGATGGCAGTCTGATGACTGCCTGGTTAATCGGGTTTTTTTAGTAGTACAAAGAAATACCTCTTTGCCAAATGCCAGCTGAGTTGTGGAAGGAATTTACAAATTTACCTCTTAATGTCAGCTATCTACACTGTGATTTGAAGGGTTTCTACTCAGTTATTACATGCAAGTTCATATAGACTTTTAAAATCATAATACAGTACATAACATAGTACAGTAATATGTTGTGTGTACATTCTAAGGAGATTTAGAGGCTCACTGTTTCCGACAGGTTACCTACAGCATCTCTGTATAAATAAGATCAGAACCCATGTGGATCTGTTCACTTTCTCTCCAGTGACTTACAGGGTATTTAAGCACTTCATTTTATAAGGACTGCTGGAAGGTAGCTTGGCAGGACAGGAGCCAGCACTGTGCTCTTGCCTCAGAGAAAGCAGGTGATATCCTGAGCAGCATTAGACAAAGTATTGTCAGTAAGTCAAGGAAAGTGATTACTCCCATAGTCTCAGCACTGGTGAGGTCAAACCTGGAGAGCTGTGTCCAATTCTAGTATCCTCAGTAGAAGAGACATATAAACATACTATAGAGAATACAGTGAAGGCTCATGAAGATGATGAAGGGAATGGAGAACCTCTCCTTTGAGAAAAGTCTGAGAGAACTGGGACAGTTCATACCAGAAAAGAGGAAGCTCTGGGAAATCTTACTAATGTTCATCAATACCTAAAGGGAGGGTGCATAGAGGAGAGATCCAGGCTCTTTTCAGGGATGCCCAAAAGGACCAAAGTCAATTGGGCACAAACTGAAATACAGGAGGTTTCCTCTGAACATCAGGAAACACTTTTATACTGTTAGGGTGACTAAGCACTGGCAGAATCCTTGGAGATACTTAAAGCTATTTAGACACAGTCCTGTGCAACTGGCTACAGGTTGTCTCTGCTTGAGCACAAGTTGGACAAGAGGTCTTTCAGAGGTCCCTTCCAACCTCAGACATTCTGTGATTTTGATTCTGTGATTATGTATGTTTATCATATCATGTAAAAAAGGGAGATATATATCTATATATATGTATGTATGTATATATAGATATATATGTATGTATATATATATGTATGTGTATATATATATATATATATATATAAACTGTCTGTAGTGTTTTTATTTTGTTTTACATGTATTAATTTTGTTGGAATTTTTTTTAATATTAAAAGGGGTTTACTTAAAATTCATTAAAAATAATGGTGAAAATTGAGGACCACAGTGGCACCATTTAGCCACAAAATCTAGTTTCTCAGACTTTTTTAACAACTGATAAAAGTCACCTTAAATATACTTTTTGTTCATTTCTTAACTTGTCTGTTAACTTACTCTCTGTAAAGAATGCTATTAAAATTCACAGGGAAAAATATTTATGATGAGCTTGTAAATTAACAATTCAAGTAAATAATCTAAAATTCTTCAGCATTCACAAGGTTTAAGGCTCTCACCAAGTTTTTACTCTCCCTGAAGTCCTTAAGAATGAAAATGAGCATAAATAAGATACCTTTTCTGTACAGATCAACATAAAATACCAGGAACACCTACTGAAAGGAAGTAGCTAAATATTATATTGTGAAATAATTTCTTATATTGGTAAAGCCATCAATCTTTCTTTTTGACTTGAATGAAGAAATATGAACTGTTTAAGTTTCGCAGATGGTTTCAGACAAATCAAAGGATCAAAAAAGTTCTATGGCAACACTGCAGATCCTGTTACTTCATTTTCAGCTTCATGATAGTTTCCTTTTAACATGTTGATTCTGGCTTGCCTTCTCCTAAATTCTTCTATTGAATTATGAATTGCATTGTTTGATATTGTACTACTCAAGTCTGACTACATTGCCAATAAAATTTAATTTTAAGAGGATCTCAGAACAATCTTTTCAATATGTTAATAACCTTTGTAGTCTATGACTTCATCTTTTAAAAGTGAATTTAAAAATAAGGAACCTAATTTTTTTTTTTCAAAGGTCCAATGATTAGCTGCTAATTTTGACCTGGCTTCTCTCCAGAGAACACTTCAGTTAATTTTCAGTGCAACGTAAATGATAGAGAGTTTTATTTGATATACATTTAAGTATAAACCACAGCAGGAAAAAATCCCCTTCTGATGATAAAAACTAAATTTTCACTTTCAGCTCTCAATAATTTTTGGCTGAAATTTTGTTGTACCTTAATTCTAATACTGAAAAAGACCCTACTCATCATATATTTATGATGAAGTTCTCAATTATAGACAAGCACCAGTGTATAAGACTTAATTTCCAGATTAAATACAACAGAAAGTTCAAGAGAATTGCCAGAAGTATATCACTCTAAAATATTTCTTTCTAAAACTCACCGTAAACGGTTTTTAAACTTTTTTCTTTTCATGTACCCTACCCACTAATCACCTGCCTCTTTGCTACACAAGCACAGCTCAGAATAGCCAAAACATGTCTGTCACCAGCACTGTGTAAGAGACTGAAATGTTTAATGGCTTAAACATTACTAGAATCATCGGAGGACTTTTGCCCACTGTAGCAAAGTGCAATGAAACAGTTGTCCATCTGCGACCAAGGAAGCCCACCCCTCCCCAAATACACCTACTAACTGGAATATGGACTGTGACAGGAATTTGAGATAAGATAAAGGGGATACTATTGTCCAGTTATCCCAGGTCTAGGGCAAAGAATGTATCCACAAGTGATACTGGAAGAAAGACTGGAATGTTAAAGCCTCAAACAATCAGAGAGCATGAAGACCTGACACCTCTGGCTACAGCTGGGTGTTGAACAAGTTAAGGGAAGAGGCAAACCCTGTGAGACCGGTACCTTCTCTTTGCCATTACTCAAGTGAATTCAGTTGAGATAACTCCCAAGCCAGGGAATTACTGGGTCATTTACACATAGCCTGAAGGGATCATCTCTGCTGATGGGCTATAATGGGTCATAATGGACTCAGCTGCATTGATGTAATAGGCAGCTGTATCTTCATAGAAGGTGTCAAAACATTCTAAGTATCCCGTAATCCACATCATTAAATCATCCATCTGAAACTCCCCACTTCAAGGGAGGTACCCGGGTGTTCCGAAGTGAAAAGAAACCCTACAGATTTTGTATTCTGTGGATTTCACTGGAATTTCCTCCACCACCGGCTGATCCACTCTGCAACTATTACTTCAACCAAGATGGTGACCATCACTTTGACAGCCACAGAAATTGCACAAACCAAGTCTTGTCATGATGCCTACTGATGGTGAGATCTTTCTACTTATACAATTTCTAAAGTGGTATTTTTATGTTTTTATATTGTCATATCACTATTGATAATAACCAAAATAGCTACCTGTTTTCCTGTGCAACCAAACTGTTCTATAATAAAACCTACATGTGTATGTTTACAAATACCAGTCATTCAGTGTTGTTTCACCCCAATCCATCCCAAGGGATCTATTAACAAGAACCTGGGTCACCCTCTCCTTCTGTTTTATCAGTAAATGAAAAGCACAGCACCTTATGGGCTGCCATGAAGAAAGTTAACCCACTCCAGCCAGACTCAGTACACTAGGTGAAAGGAGAATGATTGTATGGAATTATGGAAAAAATTGCTGTTTAGTTCTCTGAAAAAAAAAGAGGAACTGAAGCCAGAATCACAGATTCACAGAAGCATTCATAGGAATGGAGATTGAAATGACCTCCAATAGTCAACTAGATCAACTTCTTGCTCAAATCAGGGCTGTTGCCAACACTGGATTTAGTGACCTGGTCTCACTAATTCAGGAAAACCTTCAATGAAGAACTTCACTTAGCCTTTGAAAAAATTGTTGCATTTATTCACTGCACTCCAAGTGATTCCCCTCAAGCCAATGTCCAATCTGAACTGCCTATGCTACAAGCTGAGATGTTTGCCTCTTCTTACATTTTGTGTGCTCTCAAGAATGTGGTACCAAAATCTTCCCTTCAGGTCTTAAATTGCTATTAGGTCATTGCTTAGCTTTCTTTCCACTAGACTGAACAAACCCACTTCCTCAGCTTCTCTTTTCCTAGCTGACATACCATAGCCCATACCTGGACCTTCCTCAATTTGTTCCTATGCCTTTCAAATAGTGGAGTATAAAAACAGAAACAATACTGCAGGTGCAGCCTTAGCAGCATCAGGTATTATGGGAATAATAACTTCATATCCCCTGCGGACAGAATTTTTTGTGTTGTAGAACAATATTCTTCATACTGTTGACTCATTCTTAGCTTGGTATCTATCATAAGCCTCATGTGTTTGGGGTTTTTTTGTTGTTGTTTTTTTGGGTTGGGTTTTTTTGGTTGGTTTGTTTGTTTTGCTTAGTTTAGTTTTGTCATGTTTTTCTGAGAGTATTTCCTATTCTGCCTGTTATTATTAGAAAGTATGAAATCTGCAGTTACTCCGCTTCAGTTTCACAACTCTGCTCTTCTTGTGTATCTGTTGGCTCAGTCCTCACATTTATTGAGATAACCCTGGGTGAAGGACTGCCATTCATTTTTTTCTAATTGTGAACAAGTTTGCTTTTAAACACACAGAGTATTCAGAAGTTGCAGATTATCAGCTGATGAGAGTTTTCACAATAACACAATAATGATGATGTTCTTGTTGTTATGACGATGATGATGGCTTAATTTTAAAAATACCTGAGGTGGAAGGAGTGGTAATCTGATATAAGCAAGTAGCATACTTAGGTCATTGCATCGCCTCTGCATATCATACTTCACCCACATCATTAAGGCATGGAAAATTGTCTCTTCATCAGGAACATTCACATCATCACTAGCAAGAAGTTTATGGAGTTCTTCGGCTGGTAGAAGTAGAAATTCTTGATTTCTTATAACTTCCATTATATTCTCCTGGGAAGAAGAAAGTATTTCAGATTCAGTAATACTGCAAGAAAATAAAAATAACTGTTAAATCTAATAAGCCCATAGGATTAGTCAATATCTGCCACACCCAGATATGGGTATGCTCTGCCATACCCATGCAGCTCATTAGAAGAACAAAACACAGATGATTAGAGTTCAACAGCTATAGTTACAATTAATACATAAATATATTCAGAAAACAATATGAAGATTATATGGTAATATTGTAAGTAAAATTTGTTAGAATTAATAAAGGTTATTGCTTGAAATTTTTATAAACTCAGCACATTCAAGATATTGTAAATCTTTACAAGCACATACTACATTTTCCTGGATTTTTTCACTGTCTGATCTTTTTCTTAAATAACTTGTCAGTCATACACAGGTATATCAGGAACATCTAGACTTCTGTCTATACATATGACAAGGCTGAGGGGAACATCATTATTAAGTAAGAATTATTTTTCTGAACTTGTTTAGAACAGATTGTTAATATCCAGTTATCAAGCAAAATGTTTACAGCAAATAAGATCTCACAGTATTGAAAATTATAATACTGTTGTGGTTTAGGAATGGTACTCCCAATTCACTACCCACACTGAGACTCCCTGAACCACGGACCACTCTCTCCCTCTCTCTCTCCTGCTTTTCCCCTCACCCTTCTGCCCTGCAATGGGCTGGAAAGGAAAATGGAGGCACGAAAGGTAAATGTCACTGGTTGAGATAGGAACAATTTACTGGAAACAGCAATGAGGTAAGGAAGCAAACAGTAACAAAAACGGTACTAATGACAGAGGGTACAAGAAAGGGAATGATTCACACGGAACCAGAGCCCCCACACCCCACCCTCCTCCCAATAGACACTACCAGATGGATTTCTCTGTCACATTTACTCCACTGGAAGGAACTCCTTCTCCTTGGAAGGGACTCTTTTCCCCCCACTCCTGGCAAAGACATAACGTTTTACAAAATAACCTCCACGTTCTACCTATGCCCCCTCCTAGCTACTGCAAAAAATTTTACAAAATAACCTCCACGTTCTAGCTATGCCCCCTCCTGGCTACTGCAAAAAATTTCTAAAAACTCTCTCCTTCAACTCTTTAGCATTTCCTAAATTGACTACTGAATGTTAGAAAACTTCCTACATATCATTTAATTTCTTGAATTTAATTTCACTTGGAGCAGCAAAGCATATTTCAATAGCTAGATGTTTTATTACAAAGGAAATAACTTTTCATATGGTTATTGTGGAAAAACATCCACTTTTTTTTTTTTATGTGACTAGTCTTCATTTTAGCATTTTAGGGAACAGGATACAACGAATGTCTCTGACATCTTTTCAGGATACATTAAATAAATTGTAAATTCCTCTGAGATTAAGGTGCAAGATAGAAATTGAGCTACACAGTTATAGAATCATAGAATCATTAAGGCTGGAAAAGACTTAAGATCATCAAGTTCAACCAATAATCTAACACTGTCATCTTCACCACTAATGTCCCAAGTACCACATCTGAACGTTTTTTGAATACTCCAGGGATGGTGATTCCACCACTTTCCTGGGTAGACTGTCCCAATGCTTGACCACCCTTTCAGTGAAGAAATTTTTTCAAATATCCAATGTCAATTTCCCTTAGCACAACTTGAGGTAATTTCCTTTCATCCTGTTTTAGTAAAGTATTTTCAGGATTGCCTAGGTCCTCAAGGGCAGATAAACCTTAATTATGGTTTAATGGCACTAAACCTCAAAGCATGCTGAAGATTATGAGTCAGAGTTGTATGAGTTTCCAGGACCTGTAATTTTTGACTCTGATACTTAAGAAGCTTTGTAGATCTGGTCTTCACTACTTCATAAGTTTCATAAGATTAACTAGGCCTCTTCTGCATACATAATTCACACAACCTTTCCATGTTTTACTTAAGTGGAGTAGTGGATTTTTGCTTTTAATTCAGAAAATGTAATTTATGGTAGAAAGTATGAAAGTCTCTGAACCTGCTTGGAGGAAGTTATGTCATTTGTTTGCTTTTCCACTCTCAAAATGACCATGCAGTAACCACTGGCAGAGCTATTTCAGTTTTAAGCCTTTTCAGCAGCACACAGGGTTAGAATTAAATAGGCATGAAGTATTAGATCAATCGAGACATGTAAATAAAACATATCTATATTTAAGGGTAGATTAATAAGCAACTCAGTATCTAATAGATTGTGCATTATAGGAACATAAAAGCCCTGATAAAATTAAACTATTACCAAATGGAATTTAATATCATATACCTTTCTAATGCAATCAAATTATCTTGCAAAAGTTAGTTCTCACTTATGCTCATGTCACTGATTTCACTAATCAGCATGTGTCAATTGCAATGCAGAACCTGAAAAATATTAAATAATTTCATAGGTTGACAAAGAATATCATATTCTGAGAGTGCTATACAGAACCTGCTACATCAGTGTTGCCATGGAAGTAAAATGTTTAGCTGTTTTTTTGGTTTTGGATGTAGAGAACTTATTTAAAATGTTTTACATTTTTGTGATTTTGATGCAGTGACCTCACCAGTACAAAAATTAAAACCACATAAACTAACACCAAAAACAATATTCATATACAAGGCTTTGACTTAAATAGTACATAATTAATGTCCATGAATATTTTAATCCCACATTACTTTTAGTTTAGAACCTAAGATTTCATGAGAGTGTTTACATAAGTGAATAAATAGTGCATCTGATTTCCATATTAAACCATATGGTAGTATACTTTCTGAAGTGCTAAAGATGTGAAAGCAAATTTTGATTTTGGTCAATTCCCAAATTATTTCAGTCTGAATTATTGCTGCTGTGTTACATTGAATTAAATCCTCTTGTTTTTATGTCTGATTTCCCATATCAGTGATGTATCATATAAGACTACACCCCCTCTACATAAACTGTTGTATTGTGTAACTTCTTTCCTAAGAAGAATGGACTTTTCAGTTGTGTGCACTCCCACTAGATAAAGGACCAGTATTTATTAATATGCTGATTGGTCTGGTTGTCTAGCTAAATCCCAGATTTTATCTGGGAACCTGAATCTGGGATCCTGAATCTCTAGCCAAATCTCAGATTTTATCTGGGAGTGAGCTCCATCTGACCTGTGTAATCCAAAGAGCTATGTTTCTTCCAGCACCAGATGCCAGACAGATATCACCATTACAAAAGGAATATAAAGACTGGAGTATTCAAAGGACAGTGGCAAGAGATCATATGTATACATGTATGCTCCTCTGAACCTTGTTAGTGGGAAGAGAGACAAGGCTGCAAAATTAGCCATACAGTAGTCTAATTCATCGTCAACATGATGTGGCATTCTGGGATTTCACAATCTAAATGTAGCCACAACCAGTGGCTCATAGACATTTGCTGATACGCCAGTTTGTCACGATAAACTGGCTAAGGATTTCCAGCCATGTCAGAATGATTAATATTTGATTGCTATATCGCTGAAAGATGTTGTCTCACATCCTGCACATAGTATTTTGCACATCTAAAAATATTCAAGAAGACTAAACCTGTACACAAAACTGATACAACTTGCTGGATGGACAAGGACGTGTACACATCTTGCTCCCTCTGAATGAAACAATCTTCTAACACTGTTCTGGAAAGTCCTGCATCCTACAGGACCTTGGAATAATACCTTGGAACATCTCGGTATTAAGCCTCCTTGCATGCATAGCGTTTTCTTCCTACCAGGGTATCTAGGAAAAACAAAACTCTAGCAGCTCGTAAACAAATTTGCTTGTTATTCATTACTACACTTTTTTTTCTTTCCCTTTTTTGAGGGTCTTTTTTTAATGCTTCTTTACCTTCCTAAAATAAGGTTAATAGAACGAGGGAGCACAATCTGGGGATCTAAAGAATATTGATAGGAACAGGCAAATCCATCAGGTTAATCTCTGGCTGTGAGGCTGGTATATGCAGAAAAATTTTGGGGTTGTTGACCACGGGATCACCTCCTTCCAACCCCTGGAAGACCACCTCCTTAATGGTCTTCCTAGTGCACCCCAGGACATCATTGGCCTTCTTGGCCACAGGGGCACACTGGCTGGCTCACAGACAGCTTGTTGTCCACCAGAACTCTCAGGTCCTTCTCCACAGAGCTGCTTTCCAGCAGATCAGCCCCCAGCCTGTACTGGTACATGGGGTTATTCCTTCCCAGGCACAGGACCCTGTTTTGCCCTTGTTGAATTTCAGACATTCATCTTTTCAACAGGTCAAGGTCCTTCTGAAGGGCTATACAGCTCTCTAGGTTATCAGCCATTCCTTCCAGCTTTGCGTTGAACAGTTTCCCCAAGCAGGAAACTGCCTTGGAATCCCTTTCAGTTTTGTTTCAACCCAGTTACCCTTCTGCTGAGCCTAATAACATCTGATTCACTGAAGATTGCTTCCTATAAAGGCATCATCTCAAAGACGTGTGAAAATGGATAATTTGCCGCTTTCACAGTAGCTTTCAGAAGCAATCATTTTGAACATTAAAATGTGTGTCTAATATCCCTAATATCCCTTGAACTTGTCCATCTTCTACTCATACATACTCGTTCTTCTTATGAATTTCTCAGTCTGATTAATGAGCCCATTAGCACCAAAATGTAAAAGCCTCAAAATATTCTCTTGAGTCTTTCATAACTCAAAGGGGCTGAGTGGTTATGGCCTTGCTTTAACAATTCATTCACAGTCCTGTAACACGCTGTTGTAATCTTCAAGAGTGAAAACAAGATAGTTAATCCTTAACACTCTTCCTTGTGGTAACACCTAAAAATATACTTGTAATCTCATAATCATTCACGGACCTGTCCTGACCCTACTTAGCCTGTGAAATGTGATGGAATACAGCACAAAGCAAGGGCTGAAGGCATACGCAAGATCATGTCTATTAAAAAAATTTCTACTTTTATAAATGATTAATAAATACTGTAATTAACATAATATTTCAAAAGGCAATTGGAACCTCAATCAGAGCTCTAGAGTTAAATCTTTGTTTTGTACTCCTGTTCTCCAAACTTGAATTAAAAATAGGTGGCCATTAAAATCAAAATGCAGCCATGGGTAAGTGTAAGATTATAGAGGAAAAACACATTGCTCTATCACTCTCCACAGTATTAAGATTTGCAACAACACTGTTTCTTCTATCTTCATTATGCATCTCAAAGGCTATATGTTTTCCATCATGTCATGTATGCTGTTTCTGGATAATGTTTCAATTAGGGTTTTGTTTGATGACTGAAGTATTTACACATGGTGGTTTATGTTAATATTTCATATTAAGTAGTCATTTAAACTGAAACTAAGTATTTAAAATAGCAGAGACATATGAAAACTTTAGCATTTCTGATTATATACCTTCCAAGAGCATTCTAGAAAACAAAAAGTCTATCACAGGGAAAATACTAAGTTCAGGAAATGCCTGATTATGTGCCTGAATCATTGTCTCATCTACACTGTTTTTCGTTGTCGAACTCTGATTCACCTTTCTATTAAATTCCAGCATAAACTGAAGCATTCCTGATAATTTTAGTATGAAAGAAGAGAATATATTTCAAATTACCAAACATTAAAACACAAAAATTATTCTGGGAAAGGGCCACCTCTCAATTGAAAGGGGACTTCCAAAGATTTCCACACCGTAAGCATGTTTGAAGAAACTCACATGGTGATTACTTTCTGACAGCACTTACAACCTTTAAGCACATTATAAATCCAAATTAATGTTAAAGAATCAGTATTATAGTAAAAAGTCAATTAAAATAGGCCCTCCCCTAGACGACTGAAACTTTTTGTACTCCACACTATTTCACAAAATAGAATGATTCACACAAAGATGTCTGACCATTAACAATGGAATTTCCACACTCTTTCCAACAAAATAATGATATATATTATAATGTAAAATAACCACTGTATTCAGATCTTAAGTGGTTGTCAAGATATAAGGTTGTTGAAAACTTGTCACATTAAGTTGTTTGAGAAAACATTTTTAAAAACTATTAAATGAATACTGAAAATACATTAGTCTACTGTGTAAATCCCAAAAGACAAATTTCAGACTGAAATGAAATTGCAAAACATTTGTCATCCTGCACATGATATTGATTAAACTGACAGTTACTCTTGTTTTATTGCTGCTTTGGAAATTACAAATTTGGAAGGAACAGACATTATGTTTCATTTTCTCCAAGACTGTATTTCAACATCAAATAATCTCATGCTGTCAGTTAACTGTAATGCACATTAATATTTTAGCATAAGTTCTTTATTGGGAAGGGGAAGGAGGCAGAGAGAACTTTACAGCTGTGTCTGCTGTTGGTTGTTTAGGTGTTTTTTTTCCATTAGCCTGTGTTCAAGTTCATAGAAATACAGAATTGCTAAGGTTGGAAAAGACCTTTAAAATCATTGAGTCCAACTGTTATCCCATCACCACTGTGTTCACCATTAAACCATAGCCCCAAGTGTCACATCCACACAACCTTTGAACACTTGCAGCGGTGATGATTCTACCACTTAGCTGGGCAGCTTATTTCAATGATTCACCACTTTTTCAGTGAAGAATTTTTTCCTAATATTTAATCTAAACCTTCCCTGTTGCAACTTGAGGCTATTTCCTCTTGTCCTGTCTCTTGTTACTGTGGAAAGAGACTGTTCCCGTCCTCACAGCAAACTCCTCTCAGATAGTTGTACAGTGTGATAAGATCTCCACAGCCTCTTTTTATCCAGGGACCCCAGTTCCCTCAGATGCTCTTCATAAGACTTGTGCTCCAAACCCTCTACCAGCTCCTTCTCTGGACATCTCTCAGTGCCTCAGTGTCCTTCTCGTAGTGAGGGGCCCAAAACTGCACATGGTATTCAAAATGTGGCCTCATCAGTGGCCTCACCAAACACTGCCCTGGTCCTGCTGGCCACACTATTGCTGATACAGGCCAGGATGCCATTGGCCTTCTTGGCCACCTGTGCACATGCTGGCTCATGTTCAAACAGCTGTTGACTAGCACTCTGAGGTCCTTTTCTGCTGGGCAGCTTTCCAGCCACTCTGTTCCTCAAGACAGTAGTGCTGAATTAATTGGTTGTGACCCAAGTGCAGGACAGCCAAGTAAACATATAATTTTTTTTTCTCAAAATAAACAGAACATTATTATATGATACTTACACCTGAAATTATGCTGCCTAACACAGCAGAATAGATATAGAAACATTCTTTAAAATGAAGAATTTTAAATAACATGGGTATTTACTCAATTGTTAGTAGTGGATTTTCTGATTCCCTTAAGCTTTAGAAGGCACTCAATACATTTAAAAATATGGTATTTATTCAGAGAGCCTTACTGATAGCTGACAAAGTCTTGCACAGAATTTAGGTATCTAGGTGATACTCAATGTTTGCATGCTCATGGGACATAAAACTGTTACCAAATGTCCAAAATATCAGAATAATACTCTCCAGCTATATGGGTTTAGAGCAAGTCAGGTGTGTTTGTTACCAGTGACCAGACATAATTTTGACAAGGACTGGAAGGAGTTTAAATGGTGATTGTTCTATCTTCTCTGGATACCACAGATTTTGGAAATTTGTGATTTTAGTGATTTCCTGTATCAGATGCCTAGAAGATCTTTGTGGACTTCTCTTCAATTTATTAAACAGCAGTTTGAATCTATTTAGATTTTACCTTCATAGAATTCCTTGAAGTCCACTACACAATTTAAGCACATGCCTGGAAATATTTTCTTTTTTCTTTTTTTACTTTTCTTTTTTTTCTTTTTTTGCTTTTACTTTAAAGCTGAAATAGATTTCATGAAGATCAGTTCTTGAACTGAGGGAAATAATATCCTAACCCCTTCTTCTATGTCATTTGTGTCTTGAGTGTCCAGTTGATTTTTTTCTTCTTCTTACTAAGAAAGATACTGCATTGCAAATACAATCTTATTTAAAATAAGCTAATTTTCAGCTAACATTGAATTTTACTGAAAAGATAGAAGTGTTGATAAACTCTGGAAGCTCTCGTCCCTTCTCAATTTTAATTAAACATAAAACTAGGCAGAAATAGGTATTATTCTGCACATCTACTTCACTGTACAGCAACATTCTAAATGAAAAAGAATCAAAATATCTGTATTTCTATATATACACTTATTCCAGGAGGCACTTGACAAAAACCTTTAATAATGTAATGCATTTCGAAAATGCATTCTAGATATCACTTTTTAAAAGGAAGACTTTTTACGAAGCATACGATATGTAAGTCAGTTGAAATACATCTTAGCGGGTTCTGATGCATGTAACAGATTAAGAATGTAAAGACTGTTTAGAACATATGTTATTCAAATGTAATTTAGCGACCAAAAAATGTTAAAAAAGGTGGATTTTAATTCAGGAATTTATTCTACAAAATTCATTAATCTATCCTGATATGTATGAAATTTTTAATAAGAAAAACACAAGTGTTTAAAATCAGACTTGCAAAATCCTTTCTGTGGATGCACATTGTGATAAAAACTTTCATAAGGAAGTCATAGCAATACATTTCTAAGATTCACTGCAAATAGGAAAAATATCAGGTGTACTTCTGAATAAATTCCTAGATAATATATTTCAAAAATTATTATCAAATCCTAATTAACATAAAGTTTTAACTTCCTTTAGGAATTTCACAACTCTATCTCAGATTTTGTCTAAACCTAAGTAAAGCAGATTAACAACCATCAGAATGAACTTTGTATAGGTTTTATATTTGAATTAAACTGAGTTAAAGAAAGAGTTTGGATGTCTCTGAAATACTGATCCTCAGAACAGTAGCAGAGAAGTTTAGCAAGAATTTTAGTTCTTGCTCTGTGTGTCAGCACATGGCTCATGATTTTAGAATCAAAATGATCAATATGTTCATCAGTGTTTATGAAAAGGACAAGACTGATGCAAATTTGATTTGATTTGGACACAATCTTGTCAGAGGTCCAATTTCAAGTAGAAGCAAAAGTATCATAATAGAGATTTCCACAGTTTTGACAGTGTTCCCTTATGCGAAGAGATTGCACACACAAGTTGTTATCCTCTAAGTATGTAGCATAATTTCTGTGTGAAACACTAATTACTAACTCCGCAGTAAGCCCATTACGGAACTCCACCATAGTAATGCGACAGAATTTACATTTACAGTCCTAGAATGAGAGTTTTGGCTTTTTGAGCCATATATGTAGTTTTTATTTCTCTGAACATAAATTCATCAGCAGAATGTGCTTAGTTTATAAAGTCACCTGTCTAGAGGCTACTATTTAGTAATAATTTACAAGAATTACCACATTTCTTTTAAATTATCTGCATTTCAATTACATGAGTAGGAAGTAAAAAAGTTATGGGTATTATTGATTAAATGGTGTTTTTCATAACTGGAACTTGGTCAGTAATACTACAAATATATAAATACATGTACAAGTGCATGTGTACATTTACATATATATGTATAAAAATACACTTATATACCCACACTGAAGATATTCCGTCACAGGGTTTTGAATCTGATCTGAATCACAGCTCTAATCGCATGAAAATTCTACTGAAAATTAAAAATTGCAGAATGCCATGAAGAATTACATCTGAATGTTAAGTGAATCTTACATTTTCCCTTGATTGCACAGCAATGGAATGTAGGAAATTTAGACTTAATTGCATCAGGTTGACTGATGAAACAGGATGCTCACAGCCTTGTTGAGTCTAGCTTGGACTATTTCCAAGCACAGATTCCACAGGCTCTCAGAGAAAACTGCTACAATGAGTACTACTCTCACTATGAAGATAGGTTTCCCACTTGGAAGCTGCAACTTGGGATTGGTGCTCAAAGTCCATTCATTGTACACCTTCAAGAAAATAATGATTTTATCTCTTCTGTAACCCCTGACAGGTAGCTGAAAATACCATCTCTCTTAGCTGTCTTTTCTTCATGAATGCCCTCTCAGGTTCTCTTCATATATTGTGCGCTTCCCATTTCAGCTTCATAGCTGGTTCAATTTGCTCATCAATTGAAATGCCACCAGCTAGAAAATGTATTCCAGTTAAGGCATCATGAGTCGTGGGTAGAGGGGAATAATAATTGCTTTCAATCCACTGGCTAGTATAGGGTTAGCCTTTATAGAGATGCAGCACAAAATTTCATCAGAAGAAAATATTTTAATAATTTCAGTAGAGAGCCCACACGTTAAAAACTGATAATGTTGGCTGTTGCTGCATGTCATTCAGATGGTTTGTAGATCCTGTGTTGCTTTCCATTTGGCAATATAAAGCCCTGTATAATACATTTTTTTAAAATCAAATCTTAGAAAAAAATAGTTAATATAATAGACCAAGATAAATCCAAAACATTTCGGCATGTTTTACCAACACATGAAACAGGAAAGCTGAATAACCTTTAGAAGCATTCCAGAAAATTCAAAGCACCCTAGATGAAAGCATAAAAACAACAAACTTCCTCCAACCCTGCCAATAACAGAAAACCAACTATAAACAACATAAAACACCTGAGGTATAATAAAAGAAAGCAGCTTTGACTCAACTTGAATTTATTCACAGCAAACTACAATATTACTGCATGCCGACTTAGGTTGTTATGTAAATTAAATATACGGGGAGATGAGGTATCAGCACCTTCTCTGCACACACTGAAAGTTTCAGAAAATGAAACTGTCTGAGCTACAGTTTTGAACTGTTTACTAGAAGTGGTAAAAACCTAGTTCTATGTAGGATACAGAAGTAGGGAATTAGACTACACTACCTTTAGGAAAGTCTTTAATAAAACACAAGTGAAACTATAAATTCTCATTTACCCTTTTATTTTTAGGAAAAGCAATTTCCTTACCTGCTTGGCTGTGACAACAGCATCATAAGGCTTTGCTATACATTGTTTAACCCTATTGCAAACGGAAGCTATACTGGCTAGATAGAACTCTGCTGAAAGACTTTGAAGGGAAGGATGTTTCTTTAAGTCATGTTAGCAGTGTACAGCACTTCACCTTCTGAAAAAGTGTATTGCTGTTAAGCACAAAATATTTCTCTTACAACAGTAAAATAGTCTGACAAGTCTAGACCTATTTAAGACTTTGCACTAGGAAATACTGAACCATCAGTTCCACTGGCACAATTTGGTTTGTGAAACTGCAGATTTAAGCAAACACATTTTGCCAGTTTACATCTCTTTTTTTTTTAAGCTAACTAGCATAAACAGAAATTACAATTCAACTCCTTAATTGCAATAGGAAGTGATACATAAAAGGCCCAGATGTACCACATTTTCACAAATGGAAAAGATTCTCTGTAATGCTATTAATCACCAATACATAAGAACAGCAACACTTATGCCAAAAGGTACACAGTATGTCTCTGAAACTTTGTGTTTATAGCAATTAATTTACATCATAAGAAGTATAAAATATGTCAGAATTAACAGGACCTCAAATTAATATAATTAAAATGGGTAAAAAATATTTTGATTTTTACTACCATGTCTTTTCAGTAGGATTTATTCTATAAATTACATCAGATTAATTTCTTGAGCAGCCTTGTCTAGGCAACTCATTGTCAGCAGAGAAGAGTACAAAATTCTAACACAGATGCAGAAAAATAAAACATAACAGACATTGATGGAAAGGCGCTGATGAGAGAAGGTTCAGGAAGATGAGTTTGATACTCATTTTCATGATTAATTTCTTAAAAATACATAGGCTTAATTAACTAATCACTGAATTGAAATAAAAATATAAAGAAATTTTGTGACCTCCCAAAGAGTACTTTTCAAAATTAATAGTTTAATTAAGATGTAGTCACAGAAAAAGGTCGTAAGATTTAGTGTCTTTTTTTCCCTATTGACTCTAATGGCGATGAAATATTCCAGTGGACACAAAAGCTTAAGTTCTGCTCCAAGACTGCAGATTGTTTCCATAATATACATAATTAGTTAAATGAAAAGAAAAATTAACAGCATTCCTCTGCTTATAAATTATCACCCTTAATCCGGCACAGAATACTCCATATATCTGATTAAATTAAAATTTCACTTGATGTCAATCAGAAATGAGAATTAAATAAACACTGGGCAAAGTAAAACCAAAATATTTTGGTAGTGCCATCACATTGAAGCAGCATGCCCTAGAGCAGAATACAGTTTAAAAGATAAGAAAGTTATTTAAATAAACAATGAGGAAATAAGGTTTTTTTACAATTATCTATTAAATCTACATTGACATGAACTAATGAGCAATGTTTTGTCTCTTGCATGCAGTAGCTAAATAAACCCGTAAGTCTTCTTCCTAAAGCTTTACCAACCTAGGCACCTCAGATCTCAGCATGCTAAAGAACACCTCAGACAAAATTTGCATAATTATAAAGCATATAACATTTGTCATACTGAAAAAAAAGAAGATATGCTCTAAATAAATATATTAGCCAATACCTAGAATAAAATAAATCTGAAAAATGTGCAATTATTTTATGTTTCTTTTTTTCTTATTAAAAAGAGTATGTCGCATATTGTATATAATGGATATATAATGGAAATTAAATGTAAATAAAAAGGATTTTTTTTTGTTCTAAGCTTAATCATTGAAGAAAATGTATTATATATGACAGTGTTTAGATCTTAGTTTTCTTAAATCAATCCATAACTATTATGAAAGAAATGAATGAGTGAAATTATAACCTGCTCCCTAGCAAAACAAATATATGTGCTGAATAAATATTAAATCACTATATGAAGTAAGAAATCACCGCTTACTCAGCTAATGAAAATGGAGTAACTATTCTTGTTTATGTGGAACTGTATGCACAACTAGAATTTAATGTCTTCGCTGGAAAGGATAACCTTTTCCACTGAAATCTGAAACCATTGAAAACAATTTAAATACTTTGACAAGTTCTTAAGTATCTGGTCTCTGGAGCAAAATTCAGGAGCATAGTCTTTGATGCTTAGGATTTCTACATGTATGAAGCAATATAAACAGAGAAATTCAAACAGTTGAAACAATGGGCCTACATCTGGCTAGTGACTGGTCACATATCACTGACCTAGCTGCAGGAACTGAATGAACCATTAGCAAGATAATTACTCTTTGAAAGGAACAAGCAGTGCTCGCTCTTCTCCATAAATGAGGGTGTGGAAGCCACCTTTTATATAATCATTACAGTATCCATTGATGAACTTGGGAGACTCATTGTTAATTAGGCTTTCACACCCACATCTAACAGATTCGAGGACTGCACACAAACCAGATGAAGAAAACTAGCAAAATTCCAAATGTACTCAATGTGTCTTGGAATTTGAAAATTTTGCCTAAATGCTCAAATTATGCAAAATAAATTACAGAGCATTACATTCTCCCTAAGTGCTTAAAGGAATTGGATAACTAGTTGTTTCTACTTGACATGTATGCTCATTTTCTGGTGCTGTGGTCATGTGCCACCAGTATGTTGATAACGGAACTCCCAAACCTTAAACGATCAATCACATAACGTGTTCTGTGTGGATAACGACAATAAAAAACAACATATTTAATATTCTGGTTTATTCCTATTGCAAAACACAAAACTTTAAGTAAAGTTTACTCCAAGTTAAGCAATTAGAATCAAAATTATTAAGTTACCAAACTCTCTTTTCTGGTGTGCAATCCATTAATGTATGAGTATTTCACTGACTTTTATTTTTCTTCACACTTTCTCTTAGAGATTAAACATTTTGATTATCTCCTTGTATACATCAGAAAGAGAAAGGCTGAGAATTTTAAGCGAGAATAAGAGGCTGTAACTTTCCAATTGCTAGTGTTTGGAAAGTTTGGGACATTTTTAAAAGAATTACTAATACTTCAAGTATCCCAAAATAAAGATTCTTACATTTTCCATATGATGATTTCTTATCCAAGATCTCAAGTAAGGTAATTATAAAAAATAACTTTATCTTTTTAAAGTGTAAAAAAATTGTATTTTGAGAAATATTATTCTAGTGAAGTTTGTGTAAAAAGTGTAGTCTAAATTATTTAATATTACACTGAAAGAAATGTAATAAAAAAGTAATGTATCTAAATAAAGGCAATATTCAGTTTCCATAAGTATGACATACCTACCAATTGTGTGTTAGAGATGGGAGTCCTTTGTTGTGCAAAATTACTAGTATTTATCTTGTGTGTTGAAAAAAAAAAAGAGATTTCATGGAAAATATTATATCTTATTCTGTAATTAAAGGTTGCATCATAATGTGTACGTGCAAAGCTGCACATGCAGCCTTGATTCTGGCATCTGAATACTTGAGTATATACTACAATATTTTTGAACATTATTATACAAGATTTTCTAGATACCTAGATAGAAGATTATCGGGTAATGTTAAAAATATGAATCAATGAGTAAGAAATTCCAATTTATTTCTTAAAAACGAAAAAGACCTGTTTCATATTTAATCTCTGAGTAGTTGTTGTTGCCCTGAGATTTCAGGTATATGTTATTTAAATGCCCTACGGAGAACTTTCTATTCACTGATGACAGAGGAAGCCTGGACATGAAGCTTAGACCAGGCAACTAATATTAACATGACCAAGTCATGCAAGCTAACTCTAGTTTTTCATTTATATTCTGAATTTTAAAAGGTGCGTATTACATGTGCACTGGTGTAAGTACGAATTAATGGATGAACTAATATTTGTTTTATTAGGATAAGTCTGTTTATTACTGACAATTATGTTTGCAAGGAAAATTTAAAATTAGATGTCAGCTGTATGGATTTTTTTAATGCCAAGTCATTTATTTAAACATATTAGAAATAGCAGTACATGTTGGTGGTCTAATATTGCCTCATTTTCTACAGTGCTCTTCAGCTTCAGATGCACTATTATAAATAGGTTAATAAAAGCAAAACACAGAAAAAATCATCATTGTTTCTATAAGTTTAATAATAAGCCAAATATATGGTCTGAATTCTGTAAAAGGATTGAAATTCTGTTTAAATAATGCTGCATATTGTATACATTTTACATGTCTCTATATTTTCAGATGGAAAGATAATTCCCAAGTATGCAAGAAAAAAAAAGTTTCAGGCACTGACATTCTTAGAACAAACCACCTGGCAGAACTGTCTTTTATAAGTACACCCTAAAAACATTTTAGCTGTAAACAAATCTTGCTACTCTTTCTTGAGTGAAAAGGAAACGGTTCTTTATTATCACTGTGGTATAATGGCAACAGTCAGAGGTATTGCATTTCATTTCTAGTAAACTACTAGACATCTGAGTTTAAACTTATATAATTTCTAATGTGCAATATCTAAGTAGCTCATTTTCCCCAGTATCAGAAATACTGACATTTTATTTATGTAAGTAAATCCTTCATTCCTTGGATAGCTAGTATCCCTATGTGAACTTACATAAATTTACAAACTTCTGTTCAGAAGCTTTTTTATTCAGTATATGAAAGTATTCTTCAAACTAAATAAGATATTTAGTCTAGTTAAGTTTATTTAAGGCTACACGAGGTAAGTGTGCATGTCATACCTTCATGACACTTGACAATGAATGTTCTGACAGAATGGTTAGATAATAAGAAAGGCTCCAGAATCAATGGAGCACTGAGATAAATTCCTTGCATCTTTCCCTTAGTAACCACACCACAACAAACTAACCTCCTGTTGACTACAACATACTCCTGCCCTGCAACAAATTCTATGTATCTCCTGAAAGAAGTCTCTTCCCTGTTGTGACTAGCCGCAGGACCCAAGGGAATGGCTTGAAACTGTGTTGGGGGAGTTTAGGTTGGCTATTAGGAAAAGTTTCTTCGCCCAGAGGGTGGTTGGGCACTGGAACAGGCTCCCCAGGGAGGTGGTCACAGCACCAAGCCTGACAGAATTCAAGAAATGTTCGGACAATGCTGTCAGGCACAGGGTGTGACTCTTGGGGATGGTGCTGTGCAAGGAGAGGAGTTGGACTTGATTCTTGTGGGTCCCTTCCAACTCAGAATATTCTGTAATTCTATGAAAAGAAATTCATTACCTCAAAGTTTCAGCTGACTATCTGCTTCCTCCTGAGCTAAGGAATTTCCTATCCTCTCTGATACTGCGGATTCCTTGTTTATCAAAATTTCTCTAATGACACTCTAAACTTCAAAATGTTCCCCCTGCTGAGCAATCTGTTAAAAAGAACTTGGCCTTTGTCCCACACAATTCCACTTTACTCAGTTTTCAGTTTTCATGACTTAACAAAATGGCAGCTTGGTCCTCCGTTGCACCTTTTTAACAAGACATATCACGCACTAACAAGATAAAAATCAGATTAGGAGGACAGATATTTAGAATTAAAGGCTAGAAAACTAGTTAGATCATTAATCTATATTTTTTGTATATCTATTTTGCATATACAGTTCACCAATTACCCTGTGACTAAGAATAATTTCTGCTTTGTCTCAATTTTATTCAAACATATTCAATCTTGAGATGATAAGACCTAGAGATGGAGATTTCAATGCTTTTCTCTGCAGTTATCCCAGTTTGTTCCAGTGTTTAAGCAATCTTGGTGATGGAAAATTACTTTATTTCCAATCCATCTAAGCTGAATTGGCTCTTGCTAAGATTTCTCAACTAGATTAAAGAGCTGTTTAGTTCACAGTAGTTTCTCCCTGTGGAGATACTCTGTCATCAAAAACCTCATCTTCTCTACTTTTTAATAAGCTGAAACAGCCTGAATACTCTAAGATATTTATTGCAAGACATTTTCTCTTGTCCTGTAATCCTGTTTGTCTCCCTTTTTCACACCCTCCAAATGTCAAGTGCTATTTAAAAATGGTGACATGAGAATTAAACAAAATATTCCAAAATCCACAGTTGCATCCAGAGATAAGCTCTTTTGCTTTTTCCACAGCACCACATGGACACAGAAGGGGATTATTTATCTCTTCCATATATATATATATACATATATATATATGATATTTGTGTGTGTATACATATATATATGTACAAAGACGCATATATATACTTGTATCACTAGCATATATTTTGAACTCTGAGTTTTACTTTCATCTTAATTGTGATAAGTTTCCTTTCAAGAGCTTCAATTTCCATTGAAGCACATCCTGCTCTGGTCTACATGTTTGAAATAAGTGTAATTATTGAAAGCAAATTCTTGTTTCTGTTAAGTTTCATGACATTTATACAATTATTGGTAGATATCCTCACCATCTCAATATAATTAATACTGTTATTTTCTTGATTTAGCAATTAAAATCCTCTATTGTTTTTGTATTTGTTCAAAAGAAATAATTAAATCTTGTTGCTTTTTACTGTATGTCTTTGTTTACTGATTTCTACTTTTTCTGCACTGATTTTTTTTCTATTACTTGTATTTTCTTAGCTCACTTTAAAGTTGTTTTTGTGGGTTTGTGTTTGAGGCAATTATTTATTTGGTTAGAATCCTCTCTACAAGCATTTTCCCCTCTTTGTGGGAATGCAAAGTCTCAGTAGTTTTATACCTAAGTTTATTTTATACCTTTGACTTTAAAGATCTAGATCCCCTCAATACCTAAATATCTAAATCTATTTGGGTAAGTTGAATAATTCATTATAATAACTTTCTATTTTTGTAGTCAAGATTGTTAACTGCCACCCATTCTTTGTTTACCCTTCTTTTTATGTAACATCATCACATGAATCAATTTTATCTTTGAGAACCAGTCTTTCAATGATGTTCTCAAATCATGAGGTCATGAGTTTAATTTGGCTTAGTGACTGTTTGATGAAGAAACCTGGCAACTACTAACTCCAGAAATGACTGGTCCCTAGTTTTATTAGTGCTATTTATTACATTTTTCACTTCTTCAATCTTCCATAATGACAATCCTTTGTATTATCTCTCACTTTTACAACTTGAAAGACAACAGCATTTATTTACAAATCTAGTTCTGCTGGTCCCTAAATGACCCTTTCTGCTATTTTAATATTCTTCCCTTTTCAGTTTATTAGAACGTCTTTTATAAGTGCTAATCTTTATTATTTACCTGCCTGCCACTCTAACACTTTTCACTCTAACACTACTACTTTTCATTTTCTTTCTTTAATTAGTAAGCCATATCTTCTCACACCTGTGGAAGATATGCACAATAATCAACTTGTTACTACCTATATAAAATCCGGTTTCACACATTAAATAAAAACCTTTCTAGTTTGCTGCTCAGTCTTAACCTGAGTACATAAATAATTACGTATCACTATGATATTTCTTGTCCACCACAATTTCCTGTGCTTGATCATTCTTCTCTTGGTCCTTCTTACTTAGAGTTTCTTTTCAAATTCAGACCCTTCATTCTTCATTTTTTTTCTCTAGGGTATGTAACTAATTGACTTGTGGGCACATTAAAAAATAACGTTAGTGTTAAGTAACCAATCCAGGCAATTCTCCATGGTTGGTGTTCCTCATGATTGCCTTGCCATTCCTCGTATCTTTGATTGCCCTGCCAATCCTTGTGTCTTTGATATACTTTAGACTGTTCAATTTATTAGAACTGGGTTTTGTTTAGATGTTTTTGTTTGTTTGTTTTTGTTTGGTTTTTTTTAATAAGCTCTCCTTTGCATGGTAGAGGACACCAATATTACAGATAAGCGGAAAACATCAGAGATTTTATTATCAAGGTGAGTAATATATATCGCCACTAGCAAGACAAAACAGAAATATGAAAGTTGTAAAATTAGGCTCTAGAGCCATACTCTTTAGAGTTTTATGTTTATGTTTTACATAATCCACCAGGGGGAGTTCTATGAATGAAATAGAAATATTGACAACAAACATGAACTCTTTGGAAAAAAAGGAGTTTAAATATGCACCTGCCATAACTTACACTTTCTGTTGGGCACTAAAATTTTCAGTCAAAATTCTGTCAAGAAATTGAGGTTTTAGTAGCTATGGATTCATAATGAAGTTGAAAATTCCAGTGTTCCAAAACACTGACATAGGGAAGAATGAAACACAGCTATTTGATATTAAGTCTAATCTTCAGTAATATTTTGTACAAATAAGTCCAGGGGTTGCAAGCAAGATAAAACATAAGAAGAGTCATGAAGAAATATGCAATACCGTTAAAAAAAGTTAAAACAATGTTAATAGGGTTATTCTAGAAGTACATGTGTCTGCCAGCTGGTATAAACAAGCATTAGCTTTAATGACTCTAATGAAATTATGTCCATTTAAATTACATTTTTTTTTGCTACTCTGAATACTTTTTAAAGTACTAGATGTAATAATGATCTCAAAATCAAGTAAGGCTACTTCCTTCTGAGAAGCAACAGATTCATCTTCTTTTGAAGCACGTTTTAATTTCTGAAGTAATTCAGAAGCATTCATCTTCAGACAGGCTTTAGGAAATTCAATTCTGAAAGATTAAAAGTTATTTAAAAGAATCACTCAAACAAAGAGGTTTCTTTCTTCTTCCCTTCTTTTCTTTCTTCCTTCTTTTCTTTCTTTTAATTTTTGAGTCATTCATCTTGTTCTATAGAACAGTTGTTCTTTGCTGCTAGTCTGCAAGTGTACTGGATGTCACAAAAGTGGGGTCACATACAAAGGGTATAATAAACTAGTAAGACAAGCCTGATCATGAAAAAAGAATCTCCAGACATGGGACTGTTCAGCTACAACTGTTAATTGAAAAAGTCCTCTCTACCCAGGGGAATGATGAACTGATACAAGTTTGCCATTACCTAGGAAATTTCAACACTTGCAACTATAATTACTGTTTTCATTCCATGTCAGCATTGGTTACATTTTCAGAAAATTTGAGAAACATTTTTATTAGAGGTTTAAGTGCTGAGGTCAACCAGTTTCGCACCTACATTTAGAAACTAACAAACTTCTTGTCTGTGCTGATTTTGGAAAGGTAGAGCCATATTACTTGATAATAGTAGCAGTATAATAGTAGTAGTAGATAATAGTAGTTAGTATGGGACAATTTTTGCATTTATGCTATTTATGCTGAACATTGATAACACAGGAAGGTTTTTGTTATTGCTGAGCAGTGCTTACATAGCATCAAGGTCTTTATAATAGATAATATTATAGATATAGTTATAATTATAAATATATATATATTATAATCACATTACATTGAACCTGATAGCTATAATTATACATAATATAGCTTATGTATTATAGAAATACATAATTACATATTTATATAATATATAGACATAGATATACTTATAAATGAACAGTATACCTGAACACTGAAGATATCACATGTTGCCATTTCCACTAACCCTTATTGATTTCTCTACATTTGCTGCCTTTCCAGCTTAATTGTTAAGGTTCCCTTACACATTCTCTGTGTAGCACAGAATTGCTGCAGACGAATATTAAGGTGTGTGTCTTCTTTGAGTGACCAAGAGGTGAAACCCATCCAGCATGGAAAGACAGTAAAGCATGGAAACCAAAGGGGAAGGAAGGAGGAAAGAAAAGAGGGAAGGAAAGCAGACACCAGGCAGGGAGAGAATGAAGACAGGAATGCAGGAAGAGAAACAGAGAGAGGGGAAACGGACATAGGGAAGGTGGAAGTACTGGGGAAAGAGAGCAGAAGGAACAGAGGGAGGAAAGAAAAGGGAAGCACAAGCGAAAAGTGAAAGAAATGAATGCTATTGTGAAAGACAGAGAGGAAAAAATGAAATTATGTAATTCATTACACATAGCTGTATTTCCAGGTGTAGCCTCCTGCATTTTATGTTTATACTATAAAAATCACACCTTATTGGTTCTGTACAGCTCTATTGTTCCTTTTTCAGAACAGGGTGTAAAAAAGAGCAGATCCAATGCAGCTGATGAACTCTTCTATAAAAAATTAATTGCACTTTTCTTATTTTTAGGCAAAAGTAAATGGTTTAGAATTTTTTTTTAATATATTATAATGTACTACCATGTCTTTAAAACCTTTAAGTTTAAATGAGCTAAAAAATGCAAGAGTTTTTACATTATATGTTTCCATAAAGAAAAAATAAAGTATTTCTGGTAAGGATGGTTTCTAGTCTATCTTGAGATATGTTATTTCTTGGTGCCAAAACCAAAAATCCATGATGAACATTTGTCAAGGAGGAGGGGGCAGGGAAAAAGAGCACCAGACAGTGTGATGCTGCAAAGTTCAATTTAATAACTGAACCAAAGCAGTGGGTAAGCTGTGTCAGGAAAAACTTCACACTGCCACACATACAACACAGTTGTATATGGAACCCACACACAGTTCCAGCTACTGAAGCTGGCCCTAAATGTGAGTTGGCACAGTGGAGCCTGGTGAATGCGATACTTTTTGCAGCTCAGTGTTGGATGCCTGAACAACAATATGCCCCTTTCCCTGCCCTTCTGGTCCCAATCCCTCTTACTGAGGAGATGTCACATAGGCCACCAATAAAATCAGTCTATGAAGATATGTTGTAACTTTCTGGCAGCTTCAGATTTTGCTCTGCTCTTGCTTGTGGACCTGTACCAAGGTTTATCACACTCTGTCTCTGTTTGCATTGTATTGCCAGTTATGTCTGATTATATCCAGCCTCCCAAGTCCTTACTAAGGCAAGGTTGTGATGTTCCCATGACAGAAAAGCCTTTGGAAAGTTTGCAATACCACAAGAAATTTTCTAAATGTTAATAAAATGAAATATTTTATGAACCAGCAAATAAAAAGTCTCAGGATGGAGTAATGTGCCAATGAAATGGAAAGACCAAAATCTTGTCTATTAATAATGAATATGTTTTTCTTAATATCAGTGGTGTGAATGAGAACGTGCACTCTTCTGTCCCCCTGGCTCCAGTTAGGAAGAAATACCTGCAGGAGACATCTTTTTCTCAGTATGCGTATGCTCTAACATCTGTCTTTATTGTATTGAAGGATTCTTGTACATTGACAGAACACTGTAAAGTTTCAGTTTTTCATTCTGCTTCAGGAAAGAGCAGGGCTAACCTCTACTATGAAGTATTATCTTTCCCCCCTCCCTGCCCAGTACTAGAAGGATAAATTTAAAAAATCATTCTTTGAGGTTTCATTGTCTTTATTTTTGTATGATTGCAGATTCTTTCTGACTTTGTCAACAAAGAAATGAGCTGTCTGCCCTGCATTATACTGAAAAGGTTATTGCCATGTAAGATCAGACTGAATATTTTCAAGCCATTTAAGAATATGAGCCACTGATGACTTCAGAAAGCAGAGCAGTGACCAGGGACAAAAATCTTGGTGATGGCGTTTCTACAGAGCAAGGTTTCTACTGGTCATCTATTGTTCTGTTTACTTCAGACATAGTCTAAAGACTAAGATTCAATTTTCTATCATGTCTCATTCCTGTATCTTTGCTTCTTCTGTTTTCCCTGCCAGAGTTCCCCATACTAGTATTGGTTCAATCATCCTGTCCAATGTTAACTCTTTTTCTCCTCTCACCAGATATATATTCCAGTTAGGCTATAATTTTTTGTTACCTGAGAAGCCCACATAAAGCAATAGTGAGTTTTCTTCCTACCTTAAAGGATATCTTCTCAATCCTAAAGTATTGGGAATAGCAGACAGAAAATGCACTTACAGGTCATGTCACACTATCTTGAAAGTCACCCCGAACTGGAACTTCAAGACAGATGACATTTTCAGAGAATTTAGCCATCAACTAATTTTCTACACACACAATCGAAGTACTCTTTTGGGGGTTTTTATTTACCCACTCTTGAATACTTTCAAGACAACAAAGAAAGAATGCTTATCCACAGTACTGGCACATGGCCTTTAATCTTACAAAAAATATGTAAAAATGTCAGGTATTTGATTTTACACTTTTTAGCATGCAGACTCAAAGGTTTGAATTTACAGCTACAAAATTCAGTTATCTTGTTTCTCATCATGATTGTTTTCCACAAATGCCAAGAAAATCCTCCAAAATTCACTGCCTTTGGAGTGCTTTTCTAGTTTGATATTTGCAGTTCTGCACATACTGACCCAGATTCATGCTGATTTTTGGCACTCACCAATGCTTATCCTGAGCTACCTCTAAGAACAGCAATTTATTGTTGCCTACAGTTCAGTGAGATGAAGCAGGATTTATAAATTGATATATTCTTCACCTGAGAGATTGAAATGTGGATCTGCTGACCTCACAGACAATCACCATATGAAGAAAAAGAGACAGATCAGAGTACCCTTAGTATGCAATTATATGTCTACTAACACTCTAAAGCATAGAAGGTATTAGTTCAATGGGATATTAACTGCTGAATATTCAGTTTTCTGGAACTAGAATAAACTTGAAAAACAAATCAAAGCTATAGGACCGGTTGAGACTTGTGTATAATGTAAAAAGGTTTTTCAGCTGAGAGCTGCTTTTCAGAGCAGCACTCTAGGAATAATATAACATTCTGCCATACTAACCTTTTTAATGTAGCATCTAGGCAACCAAATTGAAGTTCCTGATGATTAAGAAGCATCAAATTTTGATTAATGCACTACAGACTATTTCCTTAACTATTTTCCCGTAGATTTCACAGCATTTTACTACCAGCAGTTGTCTTTTCTATTTTCTATTAATTATCTTGCTGTCCATATGCTAGTTCTTGAAATGCTCTTACCTTCCTCTTCTCCTACTGTGTCTTGATGGTGTGGTACTGTTACATGCTATGTCACAGTTGTACTAAGGAGAACTGAAAAAGAAAGCAGCACACTGTGCCAAGTGCTGATTATTACTTTCAAACAAGAATCTTAAAAATACTATAAGTGTGAAAAGTGATTTATAAAGTACAACTTCTCAAAAACAAAAGAAAAGAGAAATTTAGTGTAGGAGTCATAATAATAGTTTATTAAAGAAAAAAAGCTACTGAAATATCTTAAGAAACTCATAGCATCAAGAGAAGTAAACTACTCTATGCATAGTTTTGTAAGTAAAGATGAAATTTTGTGGTGCATTTGAAAGTTACAAGTATTTTGTGACTCTTGTTTGTGTTTGCACTGTTGCAGTTGCTCACTTCCGAGCATCACTAGTATGGCTTTAAAGGGGAAAAATAGAGAAAATTCTAAACCTCAGACAATATACTTCCGAGTCAGGCATAACTGAACAGTGAGTTCCAAAATGTTGTTTTGTTTTGTTTTTTAATCTATGCATCTCTAGTAATATTATTTATTTCAATTATTCTTAATTCTTTGGAGTATTTTCAACTTTATTTTACCTGTCCAAGGGATGCTAGAGAGAGAAAGGATCCTATAAAAAACAAACAAACAAACAAAAAACCAATGAACAGTTGGAGTGTCAAAATAACAAGCTTAAAAATCAGAATTTAACTAGTCCAGTGAAGGGATCTGTTTTCTTTAATTAGCATTTTGTGTAGATCTAGGAAATATTTTAAATAGAAATGTAATTAAAGTTTTTACTCCAAACTAGTACTCCGAGCATAAGAAACAGAAAATTGCAGAATGTTTTAAAATTTCAGTGTGTTACTGTTAACTTGTTGCTAACACGCTCTCAGTAGCTTACTGCTAACACTACTCAATTAAATACTAGCTCTGGGAAAGCCATCTGTTGCATATTGCTTGAAAAGTAAAATGAAAAAAAAAAAATCTGAACTTTTGCTTCAAGTCGTCCCTGGATACACAGCGCATATCTAAGACCACTGAAAATATACAGGAAATCTATTTAATAGCCTCATAAAATAATTTTGGTTCAAAGTGACCTCATCTAGTCACAGTCTCTGCTCAGTGAATGTCTTAACTAGGTCAGGTTACTTAGCAATATTTTCAGTCGTCTGAAAGACATGTACCTCCAAGAACAGATCCGAAAAATGTAACTGGTTGTTTTTTTCCTAGTATTTAACTACTCCCATTGTTTCAAAAGAATAATCTTAATATGCAATTGGGATTTTCTATATTCTAATTTGTGTCTGTTGCCTACCAATCTGCACCTCCGTCAGTAGTCTGGCACTTTCTTGTCTGTATGCCCCAAACACGTAGATGCAGAGAGCAGTAAGGTCTCCCTCAGTACACCAGGTTTATAAGGCCCAGCTTCCTCAGACTTCCCTCATGCACTGTGTGTTCCAAAATCCAATCAGCATCGTGACCTCCACTGGACTAACACCATTATATCCATGTCTCTCTTGTACTGAGAAATACAAAAGGAGGCACAGTACTGTTGTATATGTGGTGCAAAACAGGGAATGATCACCTTCTTCAGCTTGTTCACTCTCTTCAATACACCCCAGGATATTGATGGCCTTCTTGCAGCAAGAGTACATTGCTGGTTTATGTTCAACTCGGTGTCGTTTTCTGCAGAGCTGCTTCCTAGACAGCTGCTCCCCAGGCTGTACCAGTGCATGGGGTTATTTGTCCCTGGACTGCAGGACTTCGCACTTCCCTTTGCTGAACTTTGTGATGTTTCTCACTTTTGGGACCAGTCCTTTTTAATATTATACCTTTATCAATGATTCGGACAAGAGAATTGAGTGCATCCTCAGGAAGTCTGCAGGCAACAAAATGTTGGGCAGGAATGTCATCTGCTGAAGGGTAGGAAAGCTCTGCAGAGGGATCTGGAAAGGCTGGATCAATGGGCCAAGGCCAGTGGTATGAGGTTCAACAAGGGAAAGTGCCAGGTCACAACAACCCCATGCAACCCTACAGACCTGGGGATGCTGTAAAGCAACAAAGCTAGGGAAGGGTCTGGGATGGCTGGGGTTACTGAGGTGGTTTAGCCTGGTGAAAAGAAAGTTCAGTGGAGACTTTATTGCTCTCTACAACTACCTGAATGGAGCTTGTGTTGAGGTGGGATTTGATGTCTTCTCCCAGGCAACTTGAGATAGGACAAGGGGAGGGAAACGGACTCAAGTTGTACCAAGAGAGGGTTCAGGTTAGATATTAGGAAAAATTTCTTCACTGAAAGGGTGTTTAAGCATTGAAACAGTGTCTCAAATGAACTGGTGAAGTCACTATCCCTGGAAGTATTAAAAAAACCCAAGTAGTTGTGGTTTTTTGTGATATGGTTTAGTGAGTATGGTGGTATTCATTCAAAGGCAAGACTTGATCTTGGAGGTAATTTCCAACCTTAATGATTCTGTAATTCCATGCTTTCAGCCCATTGCTTCAGCATGCCTCTAAACAGCAGTCATGTCCTCAAATAAATCGATCATCTGCCCCTGCCAGTTTGATGACATCTACAAACTTGCTGAGAGACAACTCCATCCTATCATCTAGGTATTTAATAAGGTACCTAGACAGTGTTGGACCCTGAAATAATCCCTGAGGACCATTGCTACTTACTGGTCACCAGTTATTCAGATCACAAGTCTCTGAGCCTCTCTGTCCAGTCAGCTTTCCATCCATCTCATGGTCTATTTATCCATATGTCATCAATATGGTGATAAGGAGGTCAAAGTGGTCAAAACAAAGTATCATATGAAGTTAACAAAGCTTTTATCTGATCAGTATCTATTGAGCAGCATGTGGTCAGCTGTATCAAATACTAGAAAGCCAATTTATGACCCCATTCATATATGAAGTTAAGCAGCATATGATAAATGTCCTGGTTCCAGCCAGGACAGAGTTAATTGTTGCAGTAGCCAGGAGAAGAGATGACTAGGACACAGAGATTTTTCTATACCACCTCACATCATTTTCTGAGGACTTGTGAAGGACTCCCTTCTGGGTCAGATATAGTGATAGTTGGGTATTGCCAGGGGTTTTGGCCACAGTGAACATGTGAATCATTTGCCTCTTTCTTGTACACTTTGTCATTAGTACAGTATTGTTGATGTTAGCATTCCTTTTCTTATCCCATTGCTGTTTCCAGTAAATCGTTCTTCTCTCAGCCTGTGATCTTTACCTTTTGTGCCTCCAACTCTCCTCTCCAGTCCTGCTGCAGCAGGGAGTGGGACAGAAAAAGAAGAGTGAGTGAGCAGTGCATGGCTTGGAGTAATTTAGCGGAACCACTAAATTGGGGAATACCATTCCTTACCACAACACTAAAGAATGGTTAAATTACAATACTATAAAGTTTTCTTGCCTTACTTGTTATCTGACTTTAATTAAAGCTATATTAACACTGAAATAAAGCCCTGATGTCTTAATGTACAACTGCAACTCATTAGTGACTGTTATCACCATCTATCAATATCTCAATAATATTTTTCTTAATTTGAGTATGGAGTAATGTTACAATATTTCAAAATGCTTCAGGATGAGCTATTGTAAATGGAACAGGATAGCAAAGGTTTTACATATCACTTCTTCCCCACTCCACCCTTCCAGGTTTTAGCTGTGAAATTTTGTAACTCAGATAATAAACATAACTAATAAAATTATCACTAAAGCTCTCAGCCATAAAAGATCATAAAAAAATTTGCATAAGGCATACACTTCACATAAACGAAATGGTTTCTTTATCTGCAGTATAATCGGAATTCTCAGGAAATTAAAGAGCCCATATAGAGTCAGTACGTGTCACTGGGATTACTTACGTGCTCATAACTAAGTTTGAATAATGTTTTGTTGTGCTGGGACTAATGACCCTTGCAGCGCGTAGCACAGAACTGCATCTATGAGAAGCTAAACACCTACTACTTCATTCAAAGGCACTTGCAAACATTCTGCATCTCCCAGGCTTGATACTGTAACATATGTTAGGGTCCTTTATATTGCTAACATTATGACTGGGTTACAGACACATCAATCACTTTATTCATTTATGTTCTTCTGGTCAAGGAATTTTTACTTATGGCCATTCTTCTGCTCAGTGCATCAAAGTAATTTGAAGATTTTCCAAGTTTAAGTTTAGCAATTCATTTTGAAATATGGTGAAATAAAAATGTGGAACCAGCTCTATAATTTCTGCTCTCGAACTGCAGTTTCAAGATGCAAAATGATCGCTGAAGTTTAAGTGAAGTTTCCTGAGAGGTGAAGCACTGACAGATTAAATAGTTATATCTATGAGGTATTTCAATTTTCTGTTTGAAGCAATCAGGTTTCAGTCAAATGGCATGATAATGAGATGAAAAAACTGGTGCTATATCTTGGAATGTAACACTCAATTTTTAAGCATTATCTATACATCATAACACAAGCAGAACCATGGTCTTTACTGGGAGAAAGAAAGCAAATTACATTTGTATGCAAAACCATACCAAGTATGAGTATTTTCTTTTATATATTTTCTATATTTTAAATAATTTCCATGCTTTAAAACTAGTCAGCAATTAACATTTTAAGGAAAAATATCACTTACTTTTAATCTTTTAGTATTTACCAATGTAGAAAAATAGTTGTTATGAGTAGGGCTAATGGTACGTTAGGCCACAGAGTCCATTAATTTAGTAGGGTCTATCACAAACTGTGACCAGCAAACATACAATGGTTTAAAATAGAGTATATTTTAAAACATCATATACTCTAAAAGTAATTGCATCCCAACAAGGTGGTCATCACAATTTTGAATTACACTTTACTGTGTTTTCTAAAGAGATGGATAAGTCCATACAGTATGACTTTAAGTTCTGACAATTGTGACAAGCCAATAAATTATGGACTTTAGAGGTTACCCTCACTACATATGAAGCCCCTTATTAAATAGAAGAATAAAGAATTGTCACTAAAAATGCTTTCTAGAAGAAATAATTTGCTTTAGCTTACTGATATGTTCCCTTTTGCTGCTTTTATATTTTTCTTTAAAAAGACATCACATATGCATTTCACTCTGCTATCATGTATCTTAACTCTGCCAATAAATTAGAAATTTAAACTTATCAGACATATGGCTCTGCAGATTGAAAGCTTTCAGAAATTGACAAGATAGTAACAACCCAGATTGCAATTAAGAAGTACAGAAGTCTCAAATCAAGAGACATGGATATTTGTGCTGCCATTTAAATTTGCAGATTCAGTAAAAATAATTTGAAAAAAACAAAAAACAAAAACCAAAAAACAAACAAAAAACCAAAAAAAAAAAACCAAAACAAAAAAAAAACTACCAACCAACCAAACCAAACCACACCATAAAACACTGGCAGGGCATTTTTATATTTTCATGTCTCAGAAATAAAACAAACCACATTAAATCTGATGTGCCTAAAAAATAAACTAATGACAATTTAAATTTTTGCTCTTATTAACTTCCTTGCAAAGCTTTCATTTAAAAAACTGTCATCCAAGTTTTTTTGCTCTTATTAACTTCTTCCTTGCAAAGCTTTAATTTAAAATACTGTCATCCAAGTTCCATTTCTAAAAAGTACAGGGAATGCAAACACAGAAATCTCCAACTTCCATTGTTCACTAAATTTTTACAAAATCTACCTTCCTCTTCCACTAACCTCACAATTTGTTATATGGCAAACATAATTTCTAAGATTTTTCAAATGTTATCTAATTCTCCTTCACTACTTTTCTTATCTTAATTTCCTCACTTTTCTCCCCTGTTCTATGCACACATTTGCTTTTCCTCACTTAGATTTTGCAATTCAGAATAATAATTTGGTATCTGACACTGAAGAGTAAATATCCCAATACCAGGGATATTGTATCTCTACCCATGGAAAGGGATATATAACTGTACAGTTAATGAATTTTAATTACATTAGATAGGACATACCGGTGAGCACTATGCAAATAAAAATTTGTATTCTTTGCTTCCACAGATTTCATGGTTAGGGAAACAGATGTTATTCAATGTGACAGAAAACATGTGCTTGAAATGATACCTGTCCTGAAGTCAGTAGGATTCTTAAATTCATTGGTCTGCTCTTTAGGAGCTATTTCTTCTTCCATATAAAGAAATTTCCAAGCTCAAATGTCTTACTCTCATAACACGTTACGTAAAAGCACAGAGCAAGTAATATACGTATATAACAACAGTGTAATTTAGAACATATATCAAGTCTGAGACTAGACAAGCAGATTTAAAAAAAAAAAAAAGATTTATACATTTATGGACATTCAATGAAGCAAACTATTTCCAAGAAAATTTATTTATTTTCATTTAAATGTTATTGTAAAAACATTGTGAATTATTTTCTACTTAAAAGTAATTGATGGAGAATAGCTGAAACACTGAAACTTTGAAAGCTGCATTCATGATTATGTTATTCTACCTGCATATCAGAAAGTTCTCTAGTTTTTATAGCTTTCAAAAAACAGTATATTTTTACAAGCAAACAACAGCACAATATTTCAGAGTTAAGGGAGTACTGTTACCTCCTATTCACAACAAGCTTTTGCAATGACACTGTGGAAGAGGATTCACAAAGCTAGAATTTGATATACATCACTTGCAACTTTTAAAGAAAGCACCCTGAAAAGCTTTAAAGAAAGGGCCTTGAAGTTCTCTTGAAAGTAAGACAAACCTTTTATAAAGAAACAGTGATTTTTCCATCCTTTTTTTAGTGAGAGCTTCCCCTTAAACCTCTGCATAAGACAGGAGGAGTTTGTTAACAAACTCCCTATTGCCCTATTTTGTGTTTCCTTCATCTCAGTCCTTACTTTCCTGGAGTCTGAAGGAAAAGCAATGCTTTCTGTCACCTGAGAGACTATGCATCTGCTCTTTGACTGTGCTCATAACTTTCCTCCCCTTTCTTCACATTCCCAGGTCTCTGCTGTTCCTCTATCACTCTCCCCAGGGTATCTTCCTTGAACTGTCTAAGTTTTTCCTGATTATGCATCTGCGTAGAAGCACTAATCACTTTCCTCTTATGTAGATTCTCTTTGATTGAGAGTGCTGTACTCAAGATAGGCAATAAGGCACTCCTTCCCCACTGGTCTTCCACAACCTTTAACACAAAACAGCAATTCAAATAGATGTGAGCTGACTCAAGTCTAAATGAAGTAACATGATGCCTATGAAAATATCATGCTGTATAAAGTTTATCTTTTAGGGTTACATTTTCACTGGGTGAGAAAAAAATATTGTCATTTCATTGTGATTTTTTGTTTTTCTAGTGAAGAGAAAGTATGACTTGTGCACGCTTGCAAATGCCCTTGCAGATAAATCAGCGCTTGCTTAATAATTACAACTGACTTCTTTTTTGGTCTGCCATCTTGGTGATTTTTTCATTACCTGTAATTCAGATTTGAGACTTGAGCATTAAAAGTACAGATCTGAACGGGCACAGATCTTTGTGAACTTCGTGATACATTAGGTATGTATTAGTCACAAGTCGTCAAATGTACTGTAATGAGTAACTTCATGCCCCCAAAATATTTCAATAAGTTATTTTAAAGAATCATAATTATTTTTAAAACTTTTAAAATCAATGTTTTTCTATATTTTTTCATGTTCATACAGCAAAACAAACTGAAAATATAAAAGTAATATATAAATTTTAAAAATATCTTGATTAAAAGGTTGATTTTTTTTTCAAAACACATCTGTTCAATCCTAATGCAATTTCCTTCAAAGGAAAATCACATAAATGCTTCTCTGACAGTTTATTTCTCTCCACTGACAGATGAAGTTTTAACCAACAAGCTGGAACCTGGAAAACTACAATTTAAATGCCTAAATACAAAGAGACCACAGAACTAGCTCGAGAAGTGTAAAATGAGTATAACTACCTGAGCTGTAGTGGTAAAAAACCACAGTTAAAACTGTGAATAACAATGTGCTATTAGTTACAGAATAGAATAAATAAAATAAGGACATAACTGCTAAACAAGACAATCAGATTCATTGAAATAAGCTCTATTACTTCAATAATAATTTCAGTATAGAACTAAAGGGACCACTCTTTCTCATAAATGATACATAATCTACTCTTTATGTAAGCTTAATTTAATGAGCCAGATGTTTTTAATTTTGTCAAACTATGAAGAATCAAATGGTTACCAATATATTTTAATTTCTGAATAAGTAGCATATTTTTACTTCATTAATTTTGGTTAACTTTTATATTAATGCCACACCTGTTCTGTCAGATGTAACTAGAAAAAAAGAATATTACCAGATAAAATTCCTTATTTCTAGAACTTCCTGTCTTAATCTACTTCACAGATGACTAGAAGGAGGAATAATTCTTGACAAAAAAAAAAAAACCAAACCCACAACCCAAAATAATGTCCTTTAATAGTGTTCCCATGAAGAACAATGACAATTACAAAAATTCCCTAGAGCTAAACTAAAACAAAGTCATTAAAAGTATTCTAATTATTTGCATACACTTTTACTATTATCACCTGTGTGTGATCATGCATCTAAATAAGTCACACACAGTTCTGACCCAGCAGACAGTGTAACCATCATAGAAGGCCAGTTCTTATAACTTCACTGAAGTTCAAAGGATCCACCACTTCTATGGTTCCAAAAGGACTACTTAGGAAATAAAGTTCCATAGAAATACAAAATAATTTCAATCCAAAATCTAAAAAGGTATTTTTGCTTATAGAGGATATATAGAATTCACAAGATTATAATTTAGATATTCCAAAGCTGCCTTACCATGGTGTAGTTGTGAGCCACCTTCATAAGCTCTGTGCATCCTTGAGCATCAGCAAATGCTCGTATTCCCAAACAGTTGGAAGGGTGCAAAAGTTTCATTAGAAAATGGCAGCAAACCTCTACTACTTGTGGGAGCTGGAGGAGGCAGGCAGCTGCTAGAAGGTTTTCAATGGTGTCTTCTTTTAATTCCAGGCAGCCTAAAAAAAAAAGGATTGATACCACACGCAAACTTATTTACTTAGTATTTACAAAACATGCAGTATCAAAAAATGTATAAATATTTGTAGTTTTGTATAAATGACTCTATAGAAAAAGTAAAGAAAATAAGGATTGGTGTCCCTGACTGAACGCCTCAGTGACCTGAAAATTACAGTAATAGAGATATTTCTCTTAAAACTATTTATTCAACTATATAATAGGCATAAAAAGAGAGACTGTACAGTGTGGAAGGGAAGAGAAGATTTGGAACATCTGGATATCAACCAGGCTGTGGATGGGTTTTTATTGGGTTTCCTTTTTTTTTTTAATTGAAACTTTTGATAAAACTTCTGTTATCTTCAGTGGCACAGAGCAAACCTCATAGCCATTTACTTCTCTGGAAAAAATTAAATAACTGCCTAGTATAGTATGAATAAACCCATAAATATATCTTCAAAACAAGGCTTAACAGACTTCAAATGTTGTGTTTCTTATCTGCAATGTGACTTTGGGATTAATGTTATCTGAGTAACATATGGCAGGCTTCTCATAGCATATAGTTCTTCTAAAACAATTTATATTGGGGAAAAGAACCATTAATTAATACTTATATTGCACTTAATTCTGTAATTTCACAAGTCATTATCTTTACCTTGCAGACTGACATACTTTTTAATAAATAAAAGGTAAACGAGAATAAAATAAACGTTAAAAATAATTTTAGTGTAAAATACGTAATTCTTGTTATCATGCTCCCACAACCATAGTTTTCAATTTTTTTTTTTTACATTAGTATGTTATGAATCTCTTACATTAATAACTGAAAAAAAATACAATCTAAAGATTGTAAGGATGTTTTGGAGTACTGAAAAAAAAAGAATAGCAAAGTAAAAAGCATCATTTTAATATAAATTGTAAAAAATCACTTCTGATTTTACTTTGTTGTGCTTGGAAAAATCATTTCAGTATAAGAGGATTTAGTGTGCATTGATCTTTCTCTTCAAAGTATTGTAGTTCAACACTTAGACAAGTTCACTCTTTTCCCCACACAAACTTTGTATTTGTTGTCACACAAAAAAAAAATTCCACAAATCTTGATAGTTTCATTGTATGGCACTAAGGAGTTCTAAAATCCTCAACTTCACAACAGTACACTGTTGAGAAGAAAAGCTGCTTTGTATTGCCATACCAAACTCAAAATACAGTAACACTAACACTGCACATCTGATCTTTTCTCCTTTCAGTATATATGGAGCTTTTAATAGAACATGGAAACTTTGAAGTTATACTTTACTAGATTTAGTTATAATACGTGCTTTTGCAAAGGTTAGAGCATCAGACCAAGTGCACAGCCTAATTTCAGTGGGTTTCCTCTGCTTATTTTCATTCTTCTATTACTGTCACATGAGTCTCTCTTTATGTTATGTGACATATTCTCATAATTTCTGTCCACCACATCTTTATGGAATGTGGTCAGAAGGCACACTCAGCAGCAGGTTCTTGTCTGACCCATATATTTATCAGTGGCACTCCCACATTTGCTGCATGCTTGCAGGTAATGACTGGTTCAACACAAAATCTATTATCTGAAAGACAGTTACACTGTGTCAAGTGGAAGCTTTCAAAAGATAGCTGTTTCAGGTTAAAACTGACCATCCTGGTACCAGAAGTAAAAAAATTTAAAATTCTGCAAAACACCTTTGAAAATTAGATGAAACGAGAAAAGAAAAGAAACAAACAAAATGGAATTCTAAATATCCTTTTCTATTTTATTTTTCAGCAACGAGCTCAAAAACATCTCTGGCTGTAAAAAACTGATGTAGATAACATTTGAAAAGTGATGCAAGCATAGAAACAATCACAATCCTTTGTGGGGAAAAGTAACATTATCATAGTTTGGCTTTTTATTGCTTCTCCTTTAGGAGAAGAATGCAAAGCAATCAGTTGAAACCACACCAATCTGTTTGCTTTCAAATTGAAGGCATTTTCTGTTCACTGTAAGGTACACCAGTACTGGCAGAGTACTGGTTAGGAAATAGTATAGGATTGAACTAAGTTTAAATCAATAAAAAATACTATCTGTTTTATAAATTTTACACTTCTTTATGTAACTAACATGGCCATTTTGAAGAAGATCCTTCACATTTTTATGGAAGAGTGTGAACACATTTCTGCTTTATATTTTAATAGAGGAAGTAAACATACAATGGCTTCTGGGATATCTGGGGATATTAATATATTAAATCTTGACTTATTTTGAACTAAATTCAGAAATACGAATTTACTACTTAATATATCAACATTAAGAATATATATCAATTTACTACTTAATATATATCAACAATAAGAGCTAGAAAACTACACTTAGCATGAGTTGAAGAGTTTACTGTTCTTCATTCTTTCAGTTTCAATGATAGATATGTTTTTAACCTATGTAAATGCTTTCCAAGTCTTAGCTCCTTTTTTTAAACATCAAGACACCTTCATAAATTTGTTCACTTTTTCAGAAGAGTGCTATGACATTTTTATATAAATTCCTCTGGGATATCAAGTGTTTTGCATGGTCAGAGTTTGAAAAAAGAAAGCTGTTAAGAAGCTCTGTAAATACAATATCAAATCTTCAGACAGTTTCATATTGGCAATTAGAAGATCCAAGCATCTATTTAAAAATGTTTAATAAGATATTCAAGGGGGCATTAATATTACTGCTTCTTCAATTCACCTCCCCCTCACATGTTTATGCAGTAAGAAGCTTGCACAAGTGCTCCACTCTGAGAAAAACAAATTAACCAGAGCTTAAAATTTCCTTTTGTATTACATTGATTAAGATGAAAAATTATGAGGAAAAAACAATCAAAAGAACTTTAATGTATTCTAATTGTTATTCTAAATTATATCTCTATTTGTGAAAATTTTATGTGCATTGCCTATGAAAAAATTAAAATGCCTCTCTTTAGCATGCATTCTCATAATGAATACACAAATTTTATTACCTCATTACCAAATGTGAAGCAGAGATAATATAAGAATCCCTGATACTCTTTTGCTAAACCTTCTCCCAAGTTCAGGGACAGTTTTGGCTTGGGTTTTTTGTTTGTTTGTGTTTTGGTTGGTTGGTTGGTTGGTTTTGGGTTTTTTTGCTTTTATTCTCTCTTCTACACTATTGACTATACTTTAGAACTATTTTTGTTTACAGGGAATCGCTGCACCTTTGCCCACCTTTGTATGACGTTAATAAGGTCAGTGTGTATCACAGGAATCAGCCTCCCACAGCTATTGACCAATACATTGGACCTGTGGTGGGGACACCCACTACATACATTTGCTCTGTGCATAAGCCACAGTTTTTAACCCAGATTTGTAACACATCGTAATATCTTTTTACCTTATGTGCACAGTAATTTTTTTTCCCATTTGTAATTACACACTTATCCACTCATGGAAAGACTCCTCAACACTTCTAAGAGCGCCGTGAGTAAGGGTGTACCAGGGGAGTCATGGGAAGTGTCAAGGAATTAGAAAACAAAGGCTAAAACTAATTCCTTGTAATCAGGTATTTATCTTTTTAACCTTTCTGTTTCATGTGTCTTGATCAGCTGTGTTGCAGTTTTGAAATGTTGCTGAATGGAATAATTTCTGCAGGCTAATCAGTTTTAGGAACACATCTTCTCTATTAGGTCTCATTTTAAAAAAAAATAAAAGCAGCAAATGGTATTAAGATAATATTTATTCAGATTATGCATAGTAGATGAATTGTTTACAATTGTGACTACAAGAAGAATTTGCTTTTTTGAAACATCAACAAATTCCATTGAAGAAATGAAAAAGCATATAAAAAAGGTGCTATGCCCCTTATTCCTACAATAGATTTTTTGGTCATTGCTTATCATTAATCATTCCAATTCTTAAGTACTTTGAAGTAGCCATCTGACCTAATCATCCAAGATCTCCTTTTACAGTCTACAGAGAGAAATAGAAGGCATTAGAGCAGTTTTCACCTTCTCTGTTATAGTCATGTACTTCAGAATGAGATGAACCACTCCCTAAATGGCTATTTCTTGTTTTCGGCTACAAAAAGAGCACCTTCATTTGATTTACTGAGACACTACTGATATTTAGATTTGTTGATATGAATTCAGTTCATCTGCTCCCAAACACAGTACTGGAATTATCAGAGCCATCAGGTTTCAGGTGATAAAACACTCTTTGGGTTCAATTCTGATGATCAATTCTCTCTGCTGTTGTCAATTCCTGGTAGTGACATATCATGTAAAATCACCTCTTCTATCTATCTATGACTAGCAGTCAATGAAGAATGCTATAAAAAGTATTTTTCAGGCAACAGAACATCTTTAATCTCCAGCTGATTTCTAAAGGTATTGGTAAGGTTTTGATTTTGACCTATGCCTTAAATTGTGAGTTGTATCATCTTCCATACTTTCATAAAGATGAGGTTGTTTTTGGAAAAGAAAACAGGACACAATATATGCACTTAGCATTTTCTCCTGATCAAACTACTTTTTATTTTGTATTCATTATTTGCTGCAGACCATATTCATCAGTTGCAACTGAGGAAGAAGGCACTCTACAGCTGATTGTATTTATTTAAAATCATAGAATGGTTTGAGTTGGAAGGGACCGTAAAGATCATCTACTTCCAACGCTCCTGCCATGAGCAGGGACACCTTGCACTAGACCAGGTTTCCTCCATCCAGCCCAGCCTTGAATACTGCTGGCAGGAGGGATATCTACAGCTTCTCAGAGCAATCTGTTCTAGTGTCTCACTACCCTCACAGTAAAGAATTTCTTACTAACATCTAATCTAAAACTACTCTACTTCAGTTCGAACACTTTGTTCTGTCACTACATGCTCTTGTATATTCCCACTCCATCTTTCTTATAGGGTCCCTTCATTTAAGTATTATTATGTATAAAATAATTCCATAGATGATTCCAGAGATACCAGGGAATCAGCCCTTAAGAACAAGGGAGTCCAGGAAAGTTGGATGTGGTTCAAAACAGAGATCTAGAGGGCACAGGAGCACACTATCTCTGTGTGCCGAAAGATGAGTCGACGAGGCAAATGTCCAGCCTGGATGAGCAATGAGGTTTTGAAGTAACTTAGGAATAAAAAGAGGATATATCATCTTTGGAAGGAGGGACAGGTCTCTCAGAAAGTACTTCAGGGGGCTGCCAGGGCATGTAGGAAAAGAATTAGGGAGGCCAAAGCTCAGTTTGAACTTAATTTGGCAGCTCTTGTGAAGGATAATAAAAAATGTTTCTACAAATATATAAACGGCAAAAGGAAGGGTAAAGCCAACCTTTGCTCTCTACTGGATGCGGGAGGGAACTTAGTAACTGCAGATGAGAAGGCGGAAGTGCTTAACGCCTTCTTTGCCTCAGTCTTTAATGGAATGACAGCTTGTTCTCAGGACAAATGGTCCTTCTGGGTTGTTAGATGGTATTAGGGAGCAAAGTGGGCCCCCTGTTATCCAGGAGGAGGCAGTCCTGCTGTGCTGCTTGGATATTCACAAATCTATGGGACCAGACAGGATCCATCCCAGAGTGATGAGGGAGCTGGCAGATGAACTTGCGAAGCCGCTCTCCATCATTTACCAACAGTCCTGGCTCACTGGTGAGGTTCCAGATGACTGGAAGCTGGCCAATGTGAAGCCTATTTACAAAAAGGGTAGGAAGGAGGAGCCTCAGAATTATAGGCCAATTAGCTTGACCTCAGTTCCTGGCAAGGTCAGGGAGCAGTTTCTATTGAGTATCATCATGCAACACTTACAGGATGGCCAGGGTATCAGACCCAGCCAACATGGATTTAGGAGGGGTAGGTCATGTTTGACCAACCTGGTCCCCCTTTACGCCCAGGTGACCTGCCTGGTGGGTGTGGGGAAGGCTGTGGATGTTGTCTATTTGGACTTCAGCAAGGCCTTTGACACTGTTTCCCACAGCATAGTCCTGGAAAAGCTGACAGCCCACAGCTTGGACAGGAGCACTCTTTGCTGGGTTAAGAACTGGCTGGATGTCCAGACCCAGAGAGTAGTGGTGAA
>VZRZ01006947.1:214172-299452 GCA_013398175.1 Climacteris rufus
CTGTGTCCAGTTCTGGACCCCTCAGTTTAGGAAGGACATGAGATGCTCAAACGTGTCCAGAGGAGGGCAGCAAGGCTGGTGAGGGGCTTGGAACACAAGCCCTATGAGGAACAACTAAGGGAGCTGGGGTTGTTTAGCCTGGAGAAAAGGGGGCTCAGAGGTGACCCTATCACTCTCCACAGCTTCCTGAAGGGTGGTTGTAGTCAGGTGGGGGTTGGTCTCTTTTTCCAGGCAGCAACTGACAGAATGAGAGGACACAGTCTTAAAGTGTGCCAGGGGAAATATAGGTTGGATATTAGGAAAAAGTTTTTTACGTAAAAAGTTGTAAAATACTGGAATTCTTCGCCCGGTGAGGTGGTGGAGTCACCATCCCTGGATGTGTTGGATGATTGGAAAAAAAAAAAAAAGATTGGATGTGGCACTCAGTACCAGAGTTTAGTGGAGGTGTTAGGGCATGGGTTGGACTCGGTGATCTTGAAGGTCTCTTCCAACCTTGTGATTCTGTGTGATAAATATGAAGCTTGCTAAACATGAAAAAACCTTCATCACAGTAATATGAGAATTCTTATAAATTCACAAGATTCACTCTTTTAAAATAGTGTACAATTATTTACACCCTAATCATGTTATATCTTTGAGAAAGTGGACTAAACTGGCATAATCACATGATCATTTTACTGTACTGCCAAAGTCCACTGTATTTAAATAGCATGGAAAATTACAACCTTGCAGAGTGATAAGTAAATTCTATTAGCAAATTAAAATCCCCCTGAACAGGAAACTTCTTGCAAATGTCTGCCTAAAGATCAGAAAAGTATATTAGCCAAAATAATCCATGATGGTTGACCTTTTCATCTCCTGTTCTGAAAAAAAACCCCAAAAGTACAAACCAAATCACCTTTATTGTATAACTGAAATGTCAGGTTTTAAAGAACATTTGTCCACTGACTCATATACAACAGCTTTGTAGAGAGAGACATTAAGACATTTTATTCCCCTTATGCCATTCACATGCTCTAGCTCACCTTATATACTTGAACTTAGTCACCTGTAAGACAGACATACAAATAACCGGACTAATAACAATAAATCATTTCAGCTGTGAGTCTAATCTTCATGAAACCTTTTTATCAACTGTGAAGAAAGATATGTTAGCACACTGAGACAGAAGATATGTTTTTCCATTAGTTATAGAAAAATTGTTAAAATATGAATATTATTCTTGGGATTATGTGCTAAATACTACTAGTTTGTACTTGCATAGATGACCATTACATTAATATTTACATCATCAATAATTCAGCTAATATACAGGCATTGTATTTGGAAATTTAAAGCTTAGTTTTGTATATAAAAAGAGGAATATAAACTCAGAGGTTAAAACAAAGCAAGAAAATAAAAACAAGATAAAAGTTACCTCAAAAAATACACAAATAAAAACTGCACTTATTAAATAAATTTCAAACAGCACAAATCTTGCACTTATATACAAGATAGACTAGGAGATGACAAGAACTATTCCCAAAAGCTCATTTCATGTATAAGGCCTTAGTTTCCCTTAATTGTTTTTAGTCAGTGGATTCCAATACTTATGCTTGCTTCCAGATTGTAGGTCCTGCTCATCATGCTGCACACACCAAAAGCAAAGGAATTTAGGGTTGTAAACAAAAGTAAGCCTCATCTTGAGAAGGAGAGGGAAGTTTCATTCCAGAACACTGATACCAAATATTGAGTACATCTCCGAGAGATACAACCTTACTATTACGCTGAACAGTCAACCCTTGGCCTCTGGTGGGGAAAAAAAAAATTAAAAAGGCAAAAATGTCTCAAGGACAAAAGAGCTTAGCTCTCAGCTTTGAAGGAGCAGTATTTTATCCTCCACATCTGAAACTAGCTCAGAAGCAGGAACACTCACCTCTGCCAGAATAAGCTTCTTAACTTCTCAGGAGATGATTTGGCAGCTTGTGCTATGGTTGCACAGAGCAGTTCAAATCAGTGCTTAGAGAACAAAAAGTTACAGAAATGTAGGCATCAGTTTCCAAGAAAAGATTTTTGTTTATGAATCCGCCTTACAGCCTAATGACATCTGCTTTGCTATGGGCTGGAATGCACTGCTGGGAGAAGTGAGTCCTCCAGTCCCATCCTGTTCTGTGGGTACATTTCAGCACAGCTCTGTCAGATGGGCAGAAAACAGAAAGGGAGTGAAGTTGCTTTACAATGCAAAATCAGGAGCAAACACCTGAAAAGTGAGGACCTCTTTCACTAACTACCATTGTAATTTTCCTGGTTCTTTAGCTTTTCCAGTTTTGGAACTGGGGATACACAGCTAGGCAGCTGAGATCAAGAGAATGGATATGGGTACACATCTCCACAGCAGGACCTCCAGAAAGAAACATGTTAAAGAGGCAGACTGTGCTACCTGTCTGATCACTTCACTGACGCTATTTAAGCAACAGCCTGGCACGTACCAGATGGCAACACAGAGGGATGGCACTCCACTCAAGAAACACTCACGTTCCAGCTGTGTCCTGTATTAATGTTCAGCATTTGTTTTAATCTCTCTTTGTAGATGGAGAGCTTTGAACCTGCCAAGGGACAGCTTTAAAAATGTACCCTGCAGTGCATTCAGTTATCTGTTCTCCCCCTCCATACTCACTGCTTCCCTGAGTCCACCTAAATTTATTCTTATTCACTTCTCAGGAACAGCAGATTGCATCACAATACAAGGAAACCCAGTCACTATATCTCAATATTCTAGATCATTTTGAATACTCAAAATTTATGGATATCTAGTTCAGAGCTCTTTTCTAAGCAATTCTCATATACTTTGCCAAAAGACCTAGAGAACAGCTGGTTTCTAATACATAATTGCCAATTCTGTCCCTTAATGAAGTATCCTGAATAAAAGGAGGAATAACAATTCATTTGAGTGTATAACTATAGAAATGGGCAAGGAGTTTGTGTTTCAGTGACAGGAATGGAAAACATCTGCTCTAGAGGGAAACAAGATCCTCAGAGTAGGGCTTGTTCCAAAGGAAAAAAAAAATTAAGAAGTCAGTCAGTCTCTGCAGTTCTTTAAGATAAATGGCTCTATGAAGTTCTTTCCTACAGACTTGAATTATGTGAAAGCCCATAGTTTGTTTTAGGATCAGAAAGATATTCAGTGAAGGAAGCAGATTCTAAACAGACTGACATCCACAGAGGAAAGAATACGACAGTCTAGTCCTACAGTTACATTGAGGAACTTTGAAAGATTCTTGCATTGTACACATGGACAGCATAGCTAAGAATTTAATCCAGGTGCATAAATAAGAATTTTACGAGGAACATTACATATGAAAATGTCAATCTGAAATGTAACTGGAACAAAGGTATATATGACCTTGGAAGTGTAGTCAATGCAAAACATCCATGGACAGATAATCTGAATGATGCTTTACAGATCATGCAATCACTACCACTTCCTACTTCCCAAATTGCAGCAACCCTGCTAAAAAAGCCTTCTTTGGATAACTCACTTTGCAACTTTCTCTTTATTGACTCCTTAAAAGTATTACACATATCACGACAAGTATCAGCTTCTAGAAGATAATTTTACAGGGGATCCTCCATATCCAGAAGTTAAGTTTATTCAAAGTCTACTAGCATCTAGTATGATTTATGACCACTTTTTTGTAGTCTTCATTACACAATGGCTAACAAAGTCGTTCAGATAAATTCACCTTAATTCGTCCTTTTATCACTCATCTCAGAGTTCCTGGAACAAATGATCTCCCGTCTAGAACAAATGGCAATTTAAGGGCTTATTCTCTGAAAGTGCAATGTCACCCATCAAATACATGACAGAGAGAAGGTAGTGGGACAGCAGCAGGTAATAGTCTCCTGCAAAAAGTGCTAGTTAGACGCAGCCCACACTCAAGGGGGTTTCTAACATGATTCTACAGAACTCTTGAACAAACTCAACATGTCACAGAGGTAGCTCTTGAACAAACTCAACATGTCACAGAGGTAGCAGCAAGGACCTTTACAGCATGTGGAGTATCAGGGGCAACTCCAGTTCTCAATCTAAGCAGTATCTACTAGAGAGGAGTGGCCTGAAACACTGTCACCAGGGCAGCAGCACCTAAAATCCAGGTGTCTGAGCATAGGCCTTCAATAATATATTTACAGCCTTTTGTTACATATATTGAGTTAAGCTTGTCTGGGACTTCCTTCTAGCACTGAGGCTAACGGGAATTAAATGCCTCAGTTTTACTCCAAACACTGTCATCCTCCACACAATGGCAGTCATATTCAAACAGTGTGTTGTAACACGATCCTGTGGCTGTGATAACCCATGGACTCTGACACTGTTAATTGGCACAAGCCAAAAGTACGCTAAGAGTTGTTGTCATTGACTTTCAGCAATTAAAAAAAAAAAGTCCCCAAACTAAAATCAAGAAAGAAACCTTCCTGGGATATTTAATTAATACAGGTTCTGTGCTGCAGGAACGTAAGTGTCCTCGTGCTTAAAGGCGTGTTCCTACTTGCTACAGCCCTGCTGTCAGCCCTGTGTGCGTGTTTTAGCTATAATACTGACAAAGACACTTGACAGTACTTTAATTAAAGAATCTCCCAAATAAAGTCTAATTAAAAGTTATACAGCAGGGCTTGAACCTCTTCCATGTATGATCCATTCTCTAATTTTTTCAGATATGTATAAATAAATCAAGGATTTTTACTTCTTTATTAGTTAAACAGGTTTTGCTATTTCAGTTTCATTAACGGTATGAAAGCACCAGCCTACTCTTCCAAACACTGTTGGGAATGCATGCTAATTAGATATCCCAATGCTAATTAGTTTTCCTGATATAGGAAATCTATAGTAACTTCACAGCTCTGTTGTAACTTCAAAGGAAGGCTCTCAGAGTCACCAACAGCAGCAAAACAACAGAATATCAATCTGTAGTTTCAGTCTTCTCTGAACTATTGAAGTACAATTGAAAATAATGAAAACTCAAGTTTTAAGATCAAGAAAGAAGCATTACCTAAGAAAATGAGGTAAAGAAACCTTTTCTGTATTACCGCTTTTACTGAATTCTTAAAAGATCAAATAATACATATCCATCTATCCCAGGGCACTAAGATCTCAATCATAGATTTTTTTGCTATCAATTATCTTGCTGCATGAAAAATTACATACTTTTTGCACAGCCATTGCACCTAAGTGTTGGCTTCAGATTTCCTCAGCTGGCTCATAAGAAGCAGATATGCAGAAGTAGAAGTTATGTTTCCTATTACATTACAGTTCTTGCTATATCACAGACCAAACATACTTTGTCTATTTGAGTAAGCCAAAAAATGCAGCAAAGTGTGGATAGATTAATGAAGTTGAATATTTTTTAAAGGTCAAATATATCCTTCACAAAAAACAGTGGTAAAGCTGTTTTGATTTACCCTTGTGAATCTAAATATACTACAAAAAGCACGTAATTTTGATGGAGTGTTTTTCTAGTAAATACATACCTCATATACATAATGGGAATTATACAATTCCAATATATTACATTATAATGTAGCTTATTCTGTTAGAAAACTTTGTGCTTATTTCAGATAAAACAATATGCAGTCACTACCTATTAATTTATTTACAAAAAAATAAGTTATATATATATGTATAAAAATACTTATTTTAACACATCTCATTTTTTTCAGGTGTAATCAAATTTGGGTTTATAGTATATCTATCACATTTTTATAATTATATAATTAGTCACATTGAATCTTCACAGAAACTTCAACACATTTTACTGTCTTTAAATCAGTACTTTTGGCAATCTAATTTTCTGACTTCCTGTTACTTCTCTTAGATGGGCAGGTGCCTTCACTCAGGAGCTGCTCTTATCAAGGCTGTACAAGACTTGATGCTCCACTGGTCACCATGTAATTCTACCATGACAATTACTTAGAAATCTGTTTGCTTACAGAATCACAGAATAAGCTAAATCCCTCAGGGATCATTGAGTCCAACTCCTGGCTCTGCACAGCACCATCCTCAAGAGTCACATCATGTCCCTGAGAGCATTATCCAAACGCTTCTTGAACTCTGTCAGGCTTGGTGCTGTGACCACCTCCCTAGGGAGCCTGTTCCAGTGTCCAATTGCCCTCTGGGTGAAGAACCTTTTCTTAATGTGCAACCTAAACCTCCCCTGACTCAACCTCAGGCCATTCCCTCAGGTCCTGTCACTGATCACCACAAAGAGTTCAATGCCTGCCACTCCTCTTCCCCTCACGAGGAAGTTATAACTGCAATGAGGTCTCAGTCTCCTCTTTTCTAGGCTGAACAGACCTCAGCTGCTCCTCATATGACTTCCTCTCAAGACCCTTCACAATTTTTGTTGCCCTCCGTTGGATGCTCTCTAACAGCTCAATGTCTTTCTTACATTGTAGTGCTCAAAACTGCACACAGCACTCGAGGCGGGGCTGCTCCAGGACAGAGCAGAGCAGGACAAACACTTTCTGTGTTTGGCTAGCGATTCTGTGCCTGATGCACCCCAGGACTACTTTTCCTCAGGTCCTGATACACTCCCTTTTGCTGAACTTTAATTCTTATATTTTGCAACAGTGTTAGATTATATTGCTGAAGGGTCTGGTATCAGTTTAGGATACCTTTATCTATAATAATACCTTTCATAGTTATGCATCTTTTATTTTTCTTAAGCTCCTACTTAATATGTATGACTCATAGTAAAAATGAAATAATTTCACCAGATTCCAAAAAAATATAAACCTGACTGAATTACAGATAATAAAATGTGGAAATGATTCCCTCCTTTAAATCACATCTAAGCATGTAAGCACTGTAATACTCTTAACTTCTACATTTTTGCAAACAAGCACATGTTCAGATGTATTTTTTCTGACATGTTCAGTTGTTGTCCCCAGGGAAAATCTTCTCTATAATAGCAGCAACTATACATGATTTTTTTTTTTTAAGCTCCTTGAGCTAAGAAGGTAGTGACAGGAAAAAGAAAATAGGAATGAATAACTGCCCATTTGTCAAAATGGTTTTCTGTTCCTGAGGTAAAACGATAAAGAGCTAAACTGGCCACAGACATGAGTTGCTGAAAGCTTTTTCACACACTGCGCAGTCAGTAATTGGAATTTGGCAGCCAAATTCTCCAGATATTCTGTGTAAGTCTAGATGGACATATGCTACGGATTACAGATCAAAAGTCTGAAAGGGAATTTTTGTTGGCTGATTCCCTCTGGATATCAGAACAGTGGCTATTTTCTTAAATTTTAGTGTTCCACTTTTCCACATACATGCAACACAAGGAAAGTGAACTGACTCAAAGGGAAAGGGGACATGAACTAGACTGGTGGTAAAAAAGGAATCAGAGTGCAAGAAAGGACACCAGAAACTATGAAGCTAGATAAATCATCAGAGATGAGGGAAATGAAATGGAAGGAAAAAAAATTAAGGTTTTGCTCTGTCAAGGTCAAGGGAAAACAGAATTATTAACTGAAAAACCTAGACTGTATTTAATTTAAATAAACTGAATAAGTTTGGGATTATTTTCTGGGAATTCACTAATCATGTGAGTTATCACTGAATTCTCCATAGCACTTTTGAACACTCTTACCTCCTGTACAAGGATGGCCACATTAATGACGAGCTATGTACCCAAGCTATACCAAACATTTGTTAGAGAGATTGCTAGTTGGATCTGGCTGAAACTGCCAATAGAGACAATCGTGTTCCATTGCCTGCAAACCTTCCTTAGGATTGCTTAATTTATTAACCTAATTGTAGCTTGGAAATTTAGGTGTCTGCTAAGACATCTGATGTAGAGAAAAGGAATAAAGAAATAATCCAACATGAACTTCAAGAGATAAGGATACATGCTAAAAATAAATAAGGATAAATCAGGACAAAGAACCTGATGGAAGAGAAATGCAAGACAAAGTAATCAAAACCAGAATGGTCCATGGAATCCAAAACATGCACTCCTTTAGCATGTAAAACTGTTTCCCTTTTCCTGAATCTCATCACTCTACTACTGTTAGCAAGTATTTGCTTAAGTGCAAACTGAAGAAGATATTTTTAAAATCTTATTTGGTCTCCAAAATGAGTTAGAGAAAAAAGGATAATGGTATAACCACTGCAAGTGAAAAAAATTAGAGATCTTGGTTATAATCTTCAGTTTCTAATTCTTCAAGGTGATGTTACAGTTGCACATAATGTTGCTATTTCTGAGGTAGTTTGGACTTCATATGACTGTTTAAATGAAAGAATATTATAAATACAAATTCATATGAGGCAAATTAGAAAACATGGGAACTATACTAACTGTGAAGTTCTCCTTTCATCCACTTGTGAAGACTTATTTACCTTACACCTTACACCAAAAAGAAACTTTCAATTTTTTCACCTCATATAATGAACAGAGTACATCACATGATACAGACAAATCAAGGAGCACAAAGCAGCTGAAAAGCTTAAACTTCTGTAGAAAGCAGGAGTTTGCTTTTTCTACTTTTTCATTGCCTCTTCCAGTCTCCAAAGTTCTCAGAGGCAACCATAAGTTCTTAGATAGCTTTATTCATATTGAAAATAGTTACCTTTTTTTCTCCTCTCTTCTGAATCTCCTTCTTTCCTTAATCTACACTTACATGCTATCTTTGGTTGTAAATAACAACTCTGTTGTATGTTTCCATGTGATATTTTATTGAAATCTGAGGCAAAGGAACCATACAATACTTGAGTATTTTCACAGTTTTGTTCCCAGGGCAACAATACTGTCCCCTCATCTTCCTCTCACCTTCTCTTTCTTTCACCTTCCTCTTACAGAATGATTTAACACTGACAGTAGATTTTTTTGCTGTTCTGTGCCAAGGCATTCTTGATTTTGCCCCAATATTCCTGTATCAATCATTATACCAATTAATCAGATTGTATCCTTCTTATGCTTCATAAGAATGCTTCATTTCATGGATCCCTAGCTTGAAACCCTCTGGTTGATGCACATTCTTGAGTGGCAAAGATAGTAGGCACTACCCTTTGAACATGTAGAGTACTGCATAAATGAACACACATTTTTTCCAACCTTATTCAGAAAAAGAGCATTTTTTACTTACAATATGTTTATTTTCTGTTTCTGTTTTCTATTAAGATGGTAAAGCCATTATGTCATTAAAAAAAACCCCAGGACATACACTGATTAAATATATCAAAGCAAACAGCAACTTGTGATTAAATTACTGGCTGTGTATTTAGAGACGATTGAAACTGCAGGGTTTGAGGTATCCATTTAAAAGTGAAGCTAAATCAAATATACAATAGAATCATAATGACAAAATATCATTAATTTAAACAAATCTCTTTTAGGAAAAAAATAGAAAACAGCATATATTTTATACTTACATGATTCAAGGCAATGGAAGACAAATCTTATTGGCATTTCCACTATTTCAATTACTTTATTTTGTAACATTAGTATTCTTTTTTTCATATTAATGCACTTCAGTTACTTTGTGCATAACAAGTTGCTTAAGTAGGATAATGCCCAATCTATAATGCATTACAATGTAAAAACTATTCAGAAGAAAGCTTTGAGTTATTAACTTTGAATTGTGAGTTATGCATAAGTTTACACTATGAGAGTTAGCAGCCTATGAAAGGAAATGAAAGTGACATCTGGCTTATAATCACACCTTTTAAAACATTTTCTTACTTAAAACATTTAAAGATTTATGCAACTATTTAAACTGAGATTTGATTAAGACAGCAACATAGGGCTATTCTTAAAAAATATTTCTTCAGTGATCTTAGGCAATTTGAATTATGTGTATATGAGTCACTCTTTTAAATATTTGAAAACCAAGAAAAAAGTGCCATTTTCTTCACTGTCCTGTTGAACTTGCCAAGTCTGAAATATTTAACAGTTTGGAGATAAGAGATAACAATTTGAATTTAGCCCTAGAAATGGTAAACAAACATTTTGGATCATTAAGATTAAAAAAAAATATATATTTAAACAAAAATAGAATTATTGGAATGTAGTAACCCAAAATATCAACATCTGACTTTATAGGAAGCATTTAATGTATGAGGTACAATACCTGTATATGCAAACTGAACAAGATCCCACAGTGCATTGGGGTCTATGCCTTCCATTTTGATCTCTTCTTGCTTGGCCTCACAAACATCACTTGTAAACATGGCAGCAAAGTAGTCAGAGACAGAACTGAGGACGAGTCTGCAAAAAAGTTAGAAAATGGTCTAATTTGCTTGGATATATGTATTAGAAATTTCATATGTATGCACACTTATTTAAAAATGTATTTTTGTAATAATTACAAATTATTAGGAGCAATATATTATTAATGCATAGGCAGCAAAACACAGCATGACATTTAATTCTAATTTGGTTCTGCCTCCTGTGATATGAACCAAGTGGTACTTTAGCATATGACTATAAAACAGACAAAGAAATTAGAGCTCAGTCTTTCTGGTAATCTTCCAGTGATGCAGATGTCCCTACTGTTAACAAGATAATCTCTCAGTATCAAAGACAACTTATTAATGAAATGGACTTCATACTTCAGAGGTACTCTTCTTTGTTCTTGAAAATTTATTTGTTATAAAATTTAACAATAGAATGTGACTTTAGATAAGTATAAACCTTCCACGTTAGCACCTTAACATGCCATTCACTACAGAAAACAATAGAATCATTGTGCAATACAATACTTTTGTTAATAAACATGTCCAAGGAAAATAGTTTGAAAATACCTACAAAATGTGCATGGTTTGTTGTTTAGGGATCAATGAATAAATCAATACCAAGAAAGTATCAGGATGATTGTAATTACTGGGGCAGTAAGTTAAGGCATTCTTCCTAACACCATCCACAGTGAAATTTTAATCTTGTTAGGACCAAATATTCACAGATGATCTTGAGATAGAAATGTGGTACAGCTATAAAAAGTGTTTCACGTGTTTCCATAAAGATGCTCACATTTCTGGATTAATTTGAAAACATGGTATACAACCACATTAATAAAAGACACAACAATCACAACTGAAGAACTTGGAAATCAAGAGAAAAACATTTTGTTTTTGCATATTGTTAACTATTTTGTTCAAGGCAAATAAATAATTTTAAAAATAGTGAAGATAAACAAGTTAATTCTCATCAGACAGCACGGTAATTGATCGCCTTTGCTCTCTCAGCTCATCCTAATAGCAAAGTAAAATATGACAGCTTGAATTGGCTTCCTAATTTTACAGTGCTTTAAGCTACTATATTTTACCAGCAGGTACAGCAGCTTGAAGACATATATATATGATCTTTACTTTGCCTCTAATGATAGGAAATGACTAAATAGTTGTAATTTTATCACTTTTTTATTTGTTATGCTCAATTCTAGCAATCATGAATTTTAGAAATAAACATCCTAATTCATAAACTGTTCACATTTATATTTATGTAATTACTAAAAACCAATAGGTGACTACAAAGAGATGAACTTCAAAATATACTTTGGTGCTACCACCAGAAACTCCTAATTTACCATTTTTTTCATCATCGAGGAACATTTACTTCAATGTTTGTTTATTTATTCTATTTCATTTTATTTATATATTATCTTTGTAACCCTTCTAAGACTTTTTCTGACCACTTATAAATAACTGACTTCATTGTTAATAGATGTTTTAATAAAAGCAACACAAAAATCATAGAAAGGAAAAAAACCATGAAATATTGATGATGTTCTACGAGATAAAGCCTCTCACAGCAGAGATGTAATTTAGGTATGTGACTGAGGTTCCATTTGAGACCATTTTGCATTAGCTGTTTCTTCCGATTTACTAACCATCATTTAAATTCAACTATGGGTATTCAATTTGGTCACTTGCTAAAACCAAAGCCAAAACCCTTGGCTGCATTAAAAGCAATGGACAAATGAATGAACAGAAATTTTAATACACCAGTTAATGATCAATGGAAATATTTTCAAACAGTAGTATCTTGTATTTCTAATGTACATAATTTATGTTCAGATTTTATTTATTATTTAATCTTACTGTATATGTATTGTCAAATATTAAAAAAATAAACAAAAAAAAAACAACAGAGGGAGGACACAAACTAAATAACAGCAGAATGGCATCTCTTTCACAAACTTCTACAAAAATACATGATTTCCCAAAGTTTGAATGAGGAAAGTCAAAGAAATTAATGGATTTCAGCTACAAAGGATCATTCAGTCTACAGGAACAGCTAAGATCCTGTCCAAAGTGGGAAAAAAAAAAAGTAACAGAGATATCAGGTCCTCAGCATTACCCATTTTACTTAGAGGTTTATCCCAACTGGTTTGCACCACCTATCAAAGAAGATGGCTTAAGTGAGCAGAAAGGTTCTGTGATGTAACAGCTCACCGAAAGAAGCAAGACAAGCTTTTGAAGAGTGATATAGAAAGAAGATTATTTTTTAAGTGTCTCATGTTAATCAGTAGTTAACAGAAATGATGAATCAGCTATTTCACCAACTGACTATAACCAATAAAAGTTAACTGATTTCAAGATACCAACTTTTAACTTGGGAAGTGCTCCACAAATTGAACTGAAGTGAGAGGAACTTGTTAATTACACTTAATTCTGAAAGGTGACACCTTTTGTTAATCTTTATTGTGTTCAAGTGTTGAGATAGAAGATCAAAAGTAAGAAATCAAAGAGATCAATTAATTCGTAATGATCTGCTGCTTTTTGTAGATCAGAAAGCTCCAAAAAGCCCTAAATCTTGGTTTTAAGGCATGTTGACCTATTAATCAAGGAAGGTCAGGTGACTCAGGATGTCACCTTTTTCAACTACTGACCTGGCAGTGAGAATACAGAATAAACTCTTTCATCATTGAGACTCATGGCTTACAATGAGTTTGCAAACCCAGAAAGATTTTCTCTGGATCAAGGGACTTCTTTACCTTTACAACTAATTTCAGCCTGATATATTTCTGGTTTCTTTTATAAGTAACCAATATAACTGTTAAGGGTTGTGGCTTTTTTTATCCCAGGATATCAGATTTTATTTCACTTTATTATAGAGTATTTCTGTGCCATTTTCACAACTGTTTTCACATACACCTTTGATACAGAATTACCTGAACACTGATGGTACACTTCCTAGCAAAAAGAAACAAACAAACCTTGATCACTTAAAATCTCTAAGAAAACTCTAACAATATTCACTGCCAATTGAGTAGAGTATCAGATGTAACTTGGATTGAAAACTCATAGACAAGACACAACTTTTTTCCACCTGTATTATCCTAGTGCACATAGGAGCTGAATATTTTCCAGTAATGGGCCCATGGGAATATAATGAGGTTTAATAAGACCAATTGCAAATTGCTGCACCTGGGTTAGGGCAACCCCTGGTATCAATCCAGGCTAAGGGATGAATGGATAGAGAGCAGCCTTGCTGAGATGGACTTGGTGATGCTGCTGGCTGAAAGGCTGGACACAAGCCAGAAATGTGTTCTTGCAGCTAGAAAGTCAAACACGCCCTGGGCTGCATCAAAACAGTAGTGACCAGTAGGGTGAGGGAGGGGATTCTGCCCCTTTGCTCTGCTCTGGAGAGACCCCACCCAGAGTGCTGCATAGGAACAGCTTTCATTTACAAAGATTATGCAAAAAATTGGCAATATTTAGAATTTTTACACGACACTTTCATTTTCATTTCTTTTTTGACAGATACCATTGTGAAAGTATGCATATATATATCTATAGACTCATATATATGCATTCATAATTATTATTTCTTTTTAAAACTGCAATTTTAAGCTCTGAGTTCTGAAAGAAAAAAAATTTCATTCTCAATGAATAGTGGAATAATTCACAGTACAGGAAGGACATCGAACTGTTGGAGCGAGTCCAGGGCCACCAAGATGGTAAGAGGGATAGAGCACCTCTCCTACAAGGAAAGGTTGAGAGAATTTGTTTTTTTCAACCTGGAAAAGAGAAGACTTAGGGGTGACCTAATTGCAGCCTTCCAGTACCTGAAGGAGCCTACAAGAAAGATGCAGAAGGTCTCTGGATGTGGTCAGGTAGTGACAGGACAAGGGGGAACGGCTTCAAAGTGAAAGAGAGTAGGTTTAAATTGAGAGTAGGTTTAAATTCTGTATTGTGGCTCCCAAAACTGCACACAATACTCGAGGTGAGGCTGCACCAGCACTGAGTAGAGCAGGACAATCACCCCTCGATGGGCTGGAGATAATGTGCCTGGTACACCCTAGGACACAGCTGGCCCTTTGCTGTCAGAGCACTGCTGACTCATACTGAACTGTCCACCAACCCAAACCCACATATCAAGATTATCAATCCAGGTTAATAGGAAAAGCATATCTAAATTGCTTTCTTTCTCCTAGGAGTAATATTTTGCTGTTGTTGTTCTGTCCCAACCATATTAATTGAATAAATTTTTTTTAAACTCATGGACAGTGGGTTGTGTTAAACAACAGTTCAGATACAAGATTTGATATGGGAAGTTCCTCAAACCTTAATCACAGATATCTGGGAATGAACATAGGGCTACTGTACTGCTTCTTCTGTGTGTTTTCCACACGCATATGTTACTGACTAATGCCAGAAAACAAGTCAAGTCTGAGGACGATATAATGTACATTTTTTCTCTTTCATTCCCTGCTTCTAGACTTTCCTTCCTTCTCTGCCTAGTTCTCCTTTCTTTTCTGCCTAGTTCTTTATTCTTTCATCTTGCCTTTGAGATTAACTTTCTCCATTAATTTTTCCTAATTTTATTGATACTATTTTTTTTAACTTCATCTCTCTATAGTAGCACTCAAAATACATTGAAAAAGTTGTTACCACTCCTTAGAGAACTAAAATTGATAAAGCTAATTGCAATTTGTTGAAGGAGTTTTATTAAATTTATCTTCACTTTCCATTCAAACACTTGTAGAAAGATTTGAGCAACCTTACTAAAGTATTTCCTTCTTTAATATGTAATTGGTAATTTTCCAGTAATTCTGTACCATCTTTTCTGCCATGGCAAGAGTGCCCCGTGATCCTTATCTTGAGAATTGGAAAAAGAAAAGGCCATGTTTCTTTGATATTAAGAGAAAACAGAAAATAAAGAACTCAGATTTCTCATTGTACACTCAACTATACTTGACTATATTATAACAACAACAAAAGTAGATTTCTCGGTTTCCCAGCAAGAGCAATGAAAGTCAGAATTGAAAGATGAGGATGTAACTCTCCTTCTACATCTTTTTTGCATCGTCTGCTTTCATTGAATTTTCTGTTTTATTGAATCCAGTTTTGTTTTAGTTGGATAGAGGTAGGTAAATTTTATGCTTATATCACATTTGTACTTTTTTTGTTTTCCTTCAGCACTGAGTTCCTGTACTGTTTTGTGCAACATTACTATCAAAATGTCTTAAACTACAGTCTGAGTTTACAGATGCCTACAACATTTATGCAGTCCTACATGGAAGTTTTAATGACATCTCCAGTGACAGATAGAAATGTCTATCTGCCATTTGCAGTGACTTTAGCTCTTTCCCTTGCAGCATTTTTGATGTTTCTTCAGCAGCTGTAGTGCAGTATCTAAAACTAGTGCAATTCATGTAAGTTGACATCACTCAAAACCAAATCATTGATGGCAAATACATACTCTTAATTTTATGCTGACCCATGCGATTATTGCTTAAGGGTTTTCATTTACCTTAGAAACAACTATAGTTCTGAATAATATTCACTTCCCAGTGTTTTTCTGGTTTTGACAATATTTTCTACCTGCAGTCCAGATTTCTAGACACAACCACATTTGGCTGATTGTAAACTGGATAGAAGGAAGTGTCAATTACAGTGGGTTGGTTTTACTCCTTTGTTTCTTTTGTAGCAGCAATGCCCAAGTTCATCGTATTCCAAGCACTGTAACGTTACATTTTTTTGTCTGAAAACAAAAAACGTTAACATTTTTTTGTCTGAAAAAGGTTATATTCTAAATGGCGAGTACAGAAAATGAGAAATATATATATATATAGCATGCTTCTCCAGAATGAGTGGAGAAATACAAGCTCCATGTTCATAATAAATTAGGATGGACTGTTAATCATGCAACAGCTTAAATGTAGGGAAGGGAAATTATTATTTTAGCATTCTTTCTCTTTTTAAGGTATTTACATTTTTATATTTAATTGTTATTTATATATGTTATAGCAATGTAACAAAAAAAAAGAAGTTTACTAAATTTTTGTCATTTTTTAAAATGCAGTTATTTTTCCCTCTGAAATGCCTACTAAAAGATCTTCCTACTTTCTCAGTACTCTTTTTCGTTCATCATTACAATACTCTGTTGTTTGTACTTCCTTTTACTATTCCTCCATGCAAAATATTACATCTGCAACCTGTTTAATGGAATATTAGATTAGACAAATGCAATTTTCTGGACTACAAAAAGCTTGAGCACATGATAACTTTAAAGCTCTTTGAGACACACAAACCATGAAAAGCTGTTATAATATATAATTTGACCTTCTCTATTTTTTTTTTTGTGTGTGAGAAATAAATATATAAACTCCCCTTCCCTATCAAAAAAAAAAAAAGATAAAAAAGGAAAGCCCTCAACACTAATGACAAAAATTAACTTGGGAGCAATTCAAGCTATGATAAGAATTTACCGAACATTCTTCCTACAAAATTATCAGGTTTTAGAAATCTGATGGCACAACAACGGCTTCTCCTCTAGAGAAAAACTTACCTAAACAAATCATCAAATAGCATAATTGAGACTGGAGCAGGGGGGAAAAAAGAGTAAGTAGTATCAGGAAAGAAACCAGAAATGATACAGATATTAAGAACTGTGGAGGGATCTGGAGAGATGCATAAGAACCAATGGCAGTGTAACTGTTTTTGGTTTTCCTTTACTTAATTTAATGCAATATACTGGCTTTTCTCAACTGAAGCTTTACTTTTATAGAAATAGATACATTGAGACTACACAAAACATTTTTCTATGCTTGGTTTTCATACTACTGTTTTGATTCATTCTAAATCAGAGGAGAATGAAGAAAAATATCATTTTCATATTTGTTATTGAGGAATCTAGAACATTTTGCCCTGTTTTTCTGAAAGTATATCTTATTTTACTCTACCATAGTATATTAAATCTATTGTATTTTGCAAAGTTATTCTGTTGAAAAGTAAAGAAAATATGTGAGGATCACTATTTTTTTACAATAATTTTGAGTATTTCATATTTCTTAATTTGCTACATATTGACTATAAGCTATGGCTTGTAATATGTTTGAATTGGATTTTAAAAGAGAATTAATTTTATCTAGGATCAGATTTTATAAACTTTTACAGAGGATGTTCTACTAAACTCCTATCTATTATTTAAAAACTCCACAAATATTGATCATGCATTGTCCTCTGCAAGCAGGCTTTTCAGATATTCTCAGGAATGCAAAGTATATGTTACCTGGCTTAAATTGCAAAAAACTTTGATTAAAGGAGACACTTTACTGCATCTTCTCCTGAAAGGTCTGGGCATAAAACAAAAGGAATTGTGAAATATGTTGGCAAACCTGGCTGCAATGGCCATGAGACAACAAAATTTAAGACAATGGATCCTAAGCGAAGTTAGTAAAATGAATAGCAAATTATGAGCCTGGAGTTCAGAAGTGCCCCTTGATGAAAGTCAAATGCAAAAAGGGAGTACACAGAAAATGAAAGCAGAGATGAATGACATGGGAGAAATATAGAGATATTGTCCCAGCATACAAAAATGAAATCAGAGAGGCCCAAAGGTCAGGTACAGATTAAATCAGCAAGGGATTTTATAGTGAAGATGTTTCTGTAAAGATCTTGGAAGCAAATAGAAAACTTCTGAAAGATTTTGTGCACTGCTCAAAAAGCTTTATTTGGCTCAGGCTTTTTTTTGTTTGTTTGGGGTTTTTTTTGTTTGTTTGTTTTGGTTTTTTGGTTTTTTTGTTTGTTTGTTTGTTTTTTTGTTTTTGTTTTTTTTTTTTGTTTTTGTATGTGTGTGTATGTGGTTTATTTTCAGGCCTCCCAGGTCCCAATGGAGGGTATTGCTCACAATAGAGGAAGATGTACCTAGGCAGCAGGCTAAGTGAATTGGACATACACAAGTCATTGAGACCAGAGAGGATAAGTTCTAGGTACAATACTAGAGGCCACTGTGTCCTATCTTTATTAGTCATGATAATTACAACAGGTTTCTATAGACTGGAATCATCCAGACATGCCCATCCTCAAGAAGAAAGATGTAGGTACCTATAGACTGGTTTGCCTCACCAAGATTATGGAGCAAATTTGCCTGGAAGCCACTTGCTGGATCACTAAAAGCAGTGAGGATAATAAAAACTGGAATAGGCTGACAAGAGAATGTTGCGCTGACTGCTGGCCACCCGGTGGCCCGGGCAGATGACAAGGTTGGTGTCCCAGCAGTGTGGACAAACCAAACCCCTGTCAGCAGCTCACAGTGCTGTCTGCAGGAGGCTCCAAGGAGAGCTGGCAGCAGTGAGGGTGTTGCTAGGCAACAAGGGTGAGAGCAATGGACAAGAGAGGGCCTTCTCTTCGCCTGCAGTCCCAACTTTATTCAACCCCCGAGGGGGCAGAAGATCTCGCTGGAAGGGAGGCTCAGCAGCAAAAGGCAATTGGGGAAGTGGTGACAACACCTTTTAAACCGCGGAAGAGAGAGAGGGGAGCAAAGGAGCAAACCAATAGGGAGATGACAAGGGGTGACAGGGGAGCAATTACAGAGGAGTAGGGGAGGAACACATTTGAACCAACCAATTACAATCCAAACAGAACAGAACTTTCCAGAGCTTCATGCATAACCAACGAACTACATTATTAAACATGAAGAACGGAACCAATGGGGTTAAGGGAACACAGAGGCATCTGGAACAGAGGGAGGAGATGCTGCAGGAGTGACATCCAGTGGGGAACAGCCCTAGGCTATGGTCTCACCCTCACATCCGCCCTCAGGGTCGGAGTCCTGGGCGGGGAAAGCTACCCACTTTATGTCACTCAGCCCCAAGGTGGGCTGGGTCACCGCAACAAGAGAAAACCTCTACAAGAGATGATATTTAAAAACTATCTGGGTATGACTGCAATGGTCTAATCTAACCTTGTTGTGGACCCTGCTTTGAGCAGGGAGAGTTGAATCTGTAATTTCTAGGACTGTAAAGACCACAGTAAAATGAGCAGCTCTCTGTGTTTGTCCAGCCATATCTGTCTAAAACAACATAGAATAAACACTATTAAAAAAAAATTCCAGTTCTTTGAGATTTGGACTTTTGACTGCAGACCACCAAGAAGTAGAAAACTAAATGTAAAGGTGTCTGAAGGTTTATCAGAAAAATCTAAATAAGACTATGGCTATTATTTCATGGTCAGTGTTCTTATTAGGGCATTTTTGCAGCTCAGGAAGGATTTTTATATGCCATAGAATTGAAATGACAAATGTGAAATTAAATTTATTACTGAAAGGTGTGCACACAAATATGAACAGCTGTATTAAAAATAGTAGGGGAACTGAACTAAGCTAATTTAAAAAATAATTATTTAAATATTTTAACAAAGGCATCTGTCTGGTTTTACTTTTCAGCATTTGGACCATAACTTTGGCTTTGCAGTCTTCCATATCACACTTTTTTTTTTTTTACTTCCTGTTATGGGAGTTGGAATATAGACTATCTAGTTCTTTTTGTTTAGCAGGAATAGTCTCTGTGTCCATATTCACTTAGAGCAAAAGGAACTTTGTAAAGTCCAAATTGCCAAGAGGACCTTATAGTATTCCTCTGTACCAGAAAGTTAATTTATGAATTCAGAAATGAACTGGCTCTTCTTCTGATTTCCTTCTGGGGAACCAGTCCTGCTCTGGCTTTAGTATCTCAGTAGAGAAATCAGGACACAACCAGGGAACAGATCACCCTTGGTTTGCAGCTTTATACAGAGTTCAGATGCAAAAATACTTTCTCACCTGGAAATTCTGAATTATTCTCTGTATTTTAATCTAAACTCTAGGACTGGATTTTTATTTGCATATATTAAATGAACGTCTATTGCTGAGACCACAATCTCAATGAAGAATAACTATTACAAGCACTAATTGTTATCCAAAACAAAGCTTAGTTTCATAAATACCGGATGCTTTAATACCAGATAATCTTACAGAATTACAGAAATTATAATGTAATTATAATTTTTAAACCAATAATTATCATTAAAAGTAAATAAGATATTTTTCAGTTCACTGAAAAGTACAAGTTATGGGAAGAAAGTGTGCAGTCTACTACTACGTGCCTGAGAGACTCTGTACAACAGACTTACCAGAGTATCAGGATCTTAAGCTAGAAATTATGCTGTGTTCAGTGTAACTATACAGCATCTCATTTCAGAAATTTCAGAAATTTCTCTTGACATATGAACAGCATCATAGCAGGGAGAATTGTTTGTCACACTTGCCATCAGTTTTCTAGTTGAGTGCTACTTGAACTTTTGAAATCTGTACAAAAAACTCTCAGCTTCAAAGTCCCAACCTTCAAATGCACCTTTTGCAGCCACTTACACTTGTGTTTATAGCAAGAGGGAAGGCGCATAAGAGGCAACAGGAAACACTGTTCTTAGAAATACGCATACCCAAAAACATTTACTTTTGCAATTTCAATATTTTGTGCTTATCTCCTACCTATGTGCAGGTATCTTGCGGTCCCCGGCAATCAGGATAACGTCACAGAGCTGCTGCTGCTTCAAGTAATTCTCCATCTTCCTGAAGGTTTGCTCTGCATGGTGGACAGCCTGGTAGAATTCCTCGGAGCTACACGAATCCATGTCGCAGTGGGGTGGCAAGGGGTGGCTGGCTCCTGACAGTCTGTAAACCACAAGAGAAACTCCATGTTGATAAGATGTGATCAGGTGTTGACTTCATCACAGCTTCTAGAATCTCACACAAGTAATCAGTGCGTCTTTTCCCTGTTCTCATCACTAGATGTACAAGATACAAAAAACTTACAGCATTGGGAAAGAAAGGGAAAAAGCAATCCTATCTTTCCACTGATTCTGAGTGCCTACTCTAGTTCAATTCCTCAAATTCACATTCATTTTACATCATCTGGGAAAGAAAAATAAAACTCTAATTGACTTAACTTGTAATGAATTGTGATTATTTCCACAACAAAAAATTACATACCTACTTTTTAAACAAAAGGCTCATTAATACAAAGTGACTTCACCCTGCAAAGATAATGACGTCTACACTTATAAAGAAAAAAAGAAACAGGAGAAAAATGTATTTTTTTTTCATTATATAGCCATCTATTCCTAATTCGAATTTACTCAATTCAGTGTTGCAGTGGAAAATAAGACAAAGTGTCAGGAAGCACTAGTCCTAGAGGAAACTAATGCTAGAGTTTGCAAATAGTTCTGAATGCAGAAGATGCCCTCTTCTTTTACAAATATGTAATGAGATGATTTCAAATGAAAGCCGTAAGATTACGTATGACTTGTAGTGCTGAAAATGAAGGATTTCACAGATGAAGCTGATGTTTTTGTCTTCAACTAGATATATACAAAACAGTTTACATAATCACTAAAAGAGCAAGAGAAGACATATATTAGTCCAGCATATGAAACAATGCTATAAATTAATTCAAACCAATCTCATTTTATATATATTCTATAGAGATATAAGTAATAATGAGCACATAAGAAATGTGGATTTTTTACAGGAATAATACAACAGTTTCATTACTAAAGGTTTGAATTCAGTAGGTACCACATTCAAAACATGATATTGAAAGACCTGTAAGACAATGCAGCCTACATTCCTGGTGCTGGGAAAGAAAATGAAAAGTGCATAAACATAATAATTCTTAAAAATCAGCTATTAAAATGAAATGCAGTTATGGAATAAAAATAATAACCGAAGTGGAACAAATAAAACCAACAAAAAGCAACAAACAAAAAAAAACCCACACCATTTTTTATATATGCTAGCAATTTACTTTTGTATTATGTTTTGTCCAAAAGTGTACCACATAGTCACCTAGAGTCATTGCACAAGGCTCTACAGGTTTAAGCAGGAAGGCCTGGTCCATCTTTCTGACACAGGAATCATTAGGCTTCACAGCACTCCTTTAAAGTAGCAGGAATGCTGCACAATTGAAGGTGGCACGCAGGTAATTTCAAGAGGAAACAATGCAGGTACTTTTGTATCTCACCCCCCACCACCTATTCCATGCCATACACAGGTACTAACTTAACAGAATGAGTTACCTTTTAAAATTAAGTAACGTCACTTTACTTTAACCTCATTTAAAATAAGTAAATTTACTTGTGTAAAATTAAGTTGGATACTGAAAAATCATCAGTTGGTTTAAATTAATCAATATTGCTATTTTTATCTTGGAGATGTGTTAGCCTGTCTATAGGAAACTGAACTAGCAAAATTTTATTAAACATGATTCCTCAAAAGAAATTGTTATGAATTGGTGATTTAGAAAGAAACATTTGCTTAATTCTGTTATAGCTAATCTTGTTATATTGTCAAGTACTTATACCAGATATTTTCTCCTAACGGATAAAACTAACACATTCATACTAAGCTCATTAGAATGGGTAGTGGGCACATGTTTCAGCTTTTGTTTTTTTTTTTCCCATTTCACTTTGTTTGTAGCCATAACAGATTTCTTTAATTTTATTGCTGGAGAATTAGAATATCACATAATTTACAAGAAATAAATAAATGCCTAATAAATGAGGTTGATAGGTTTAAACAGACACATTTCTTCCTCTCCTCTGGGAAATTTACAAGTGACAATAGCAGTTCTGGGAAAGGAAAGTAACAGGAATGAGCAGATCTTAATGGGTCCATACTGTTTGCTAATTCAGAAGGTCTGTCTAAGCTTACATTTGAACAGATAGGATACTAGTCCTGAATCTTTTTGGGTATTCAAAATGCTGTCTTTTCCAGGTCAGAAAAAGAGAAGTACCCTGATTGAATTTATGCTAGTCTTATGAAGTAAGATTGGACTGTAATAAGCTTAGTCTATTTTGTTCTTGAATTGCTAGAGGGTGTTTGCCACAAATTTTGTTCTCTTTCCTGCTAGCCATTTATAAACAACACTTTCTACCCTCTAACTCAATATACCTGTCACTTAGCAAGCAGTAAATGACTGCTCAAAAGCAAGCCACCTAAGACCCAGCATAATTTAAATATTATCCTGGGAAATAGCATGCAATAAGCTTAGTAGAAGACAGTTAAGTTAATCTTTTATTTATTTTCTACAAAAGCCCAGATAAAAAGCCTGCTACTTATCCTATTCAGGAGCTATCACTGATTCACTACAAATGCTCTGTCTGCATAATCAATGCTTTAAATTCAGATAGCAGCTTGCTAAAGTAGGAATTAAGCAAATACAATTCATTACCAATTACCAGTTTATGAAAGGCATGTATAGTTACTCAGGACCAATTAGAGATATGAAAATCACATTTTCTCTTTGCATATATTGCTTTTGTTTAGTTGCAGGCAAACTGAACCACAAATGCAGGAAGATGCTTGTTGATTGCATTCAACAGCAACTCCAACACAAATTTGACTGAAAATTCCCTGAGTCTTTCAAAACCCTTTTTTAAATTCCCTGGGTCTTTCAAAACCTTTTTCAGCATTTGTGTACCTCAAAATCCTGTAATTAGTAACTGGACAGACTCCAGATGGACTTTTTCCATAATCTTCCTTAGCTGGCAAGTGAAAAGCCTGAACTCAATGTTAAATTTCAAATATTTGGGAGTTGTCCAGACTAAAACATTTTAAATTACTTAGTTAATAGTACAGAAATAAGGAAACCAAACCTTTCTCAAGATTACAGCAATGAAGGGTTACAGATTACTGAAGGGTGATACTGCAGCATGCGAAAACTAAAAGGCTCACAAAAATTATCAACAGTGCAAATAACCAATAATCTTAAATGTTTCTTTATGAAATGGAGAATCAGAGTGCATATTGCATAATACACTAAAAAAGGAAAAAATCCACCTTAGCAAGTTTGTACAGACTGTTTTTCAGTGTTAAGAACAGCATTCTGCACTTGAAAGTGAAACTATTAAAGAAGAGCCTGAAGGTGTAGAGAAAAATCTAGTCTTTGAACTATTACAGATCTTAAAATAGTGTAAATAGAAATAAAAACATAGAGAATTTAAAACATCTGACTCCACAATGCTCCTCTTTTACTAGAAGAAAACCCACTGATTTGAACAAGAATAGAAAAATGAAAACCTTTAGCTTACAGTAATGTCATCAGGGAATTGAAGAGAAAATGCCAGGAGAAATGGGAAATGCTACCTGGATCTTTCTTGTTAAGTAATTAGTAAAACTGTCACTCTTAAACTGCAAACATTTCAAAACAGCAATAGCAAACACCAGTACTTAAACCATATCCTGAATAAAAGAATAAAAGAGAAGTACTATGAAAGAGAGAATTCATGACTTGAAACTACACCACATTTCTCTGAGGAAACAGAGGCTTAGATTTAGAAATGTTTCCATTCCGGAAATTATATTCATACACGTGCGAAAAACAACAGATTCATATCACTCTGCATAGTATAATACTTTACAGAGTACTTATGTGTTTTAAATATTCAATTTGAATATATTTATTCATTATTCCACTGTAGGCTCTGGCCCCAAATAAAGAACTTTTTAACCAGAAAATGACATATTATTTCATAGCTACTGGAATATTAAATCCTCCTGTATTTAACTTTTTTTTTCAATTTTCACTTATGCAGGATTGATCATGCAAACTTATTCAAAAGTGTTGAATTTAATTTAGTGTATATTATTGGGTACATATCCAAAATACATAGTAAACAAAATATATCCAGTTTTTCAGTGAAAAAAAAATTGCTTTGCTCTTTAAAACTTGCAAAAGCAGAAGAAATATTCCATATGTGAAAGTGAAAAAAAGTCTGCCCATGATTCCTTCTCTAAAAATTACTTATTGAATGCTTAAAAATCAATAGCCTGTGGAATTGCACCAAGTAAAATGGACTGTCAAAAGTCATGGCTCTTATTAGTGATCACTTGCAAAAAGGCAAGAGGGAGTTTTATAAAGACTTTAAACAGTTTTCTTACAGCAACAGCAAGGCTGTTCTTTTTATGCACAAGAACTGTGCTTTTCACTCCGCTACCAGAAACATCTACAACTACTGCCAGATGTTTCATATGCTCTGCCCAGAGTTTCAACAGGTAGAAGTGCCAGCTAAAAATTAATCAGAATATCAAACAGGACTTTTTAGTTTTACTGGGTTAGCTCAGAGATGTATTGCTACTGTCTCAGAGATTCCTTTACCATGTAAAAGAAAAAAAAATTAAATGGAGTCCAGTGCACATTATGAACTTGTTCATGTTATACAGATAGATCTGCATAATGTATACTTTACAATTGCGTTTCCTCCTAAAGGCAATTCGTGGATCAAGATACTTGTAAAGTAACTCATTCTTTGGACACCATAAGGCAAAATGCAGTCACTAGGGCATCTGTGTGCCTAGAAAAAATACACGAATCCTCTATTGTTCTATGTTTCTGTGCATCTTACGAGTATTACCAGTCCCAAGAAAAAAATATTACCTATTAGTTTATTGTGTGATCTCAGACAAATTGTTTGAGTAGCTCTTTAGAAACACAGAAATTACAATGAGAAGGGACTATAGCCCTCCATCAAACTGCTTCTACAGAGAAGAAATATTTGCCTTGTTTGGTAGCTGCATTGGGTTTGCATGGCCAGATTTTGGTAGTGGAGGAGCTACAGGAGTGGCTTCTGTGAGAAGCTGCTAGAAATGTCCTCCATATCCAGCAGTGCCAATGCCAGCCAGCTCCAAGACAGACGTGTTGCTGGGCAAGGCCAAGTCAATCAGAAATGAGGGAAATACCTCTGTAATAACATATTTAGGAAGAAAAAAAGTTATTGTGCAGATGTAATTGCAGCCAGAGAGGAGCAGGGTGAGAATATGTGAGAGAAACAACTCTGCAGAGACCAAGATCAGTGGAGGGGTGTGGTAGTTTGACAGGGGGTCTGGTTTTTTGGGTGTGGTAGGGGCCAGAAAGACAGCTCCTGTAAAAAGCTGCCAGAAGCTTCCACAGCTGTCCAGCCAGGGCCTATCCCTGATGGCTCTGAAGATGGACATGCTGTTAACCACAGCTGGGCCAATTAGAGAAGAAGCTAACGCCTCTGTGACAACATTTTTAAGAAGGAGTCACAGTAGTATGCATGCTTGCGCCATGTAGATGTAGCCATGTAGATAGGCAGGGAAGAAGGAGTACAGCATGTAGAAGAAACAACAGATATGGACACCAGCAAAGTCAGCCAAGAAGAAGAAGGATGGGGAGGAAGTGCTTCAAACATCGAAGTTAAGAGACGTCTCCACAGCTGGTGGTAAGGACTGTGTTCCCCTGAATCCTGAGGGTCCATGAAGGAGCAGAGATCCACCCCATGATGGAGCAGGAGGCATGGACTTTTGGTCTGGTACGGGGGCTGATGCGGATAACGAGGCCTTTGCTCCCGGGAACTGAGGGAGTCATTTGTGGTAAAAAAGTTTTGTTTCACTCCCACCCTAAGATTGGACCAGGCCAGCCTTGGGAGAAAGAGTGGGCATCAGTGACTGGGTGGGCTGCTTGCCAAGAGGGAAAACGTAACTTCTGCAAAAATGCCACAGTGCTTGTGAGAAGGGGAGAAGAAAACTGCCTCCTCTCCCAAGAAGAAAACATCTGAGGAATGAACCGACTGGGAAACCCCCACCCCCAGTTCTCCTTACTTTCCTAAGGGGAGAAGGGAAGAAGGGAGGGATGTTTGGGGGGGAGAAAGTGTTTAAGAGAATGTTTTGATTACTCCTTTAACTCTGTAATAAATTCACTTATCACTTTTAAGTTTTGAGCCTGTTTTAGCCTGCTTTAATTAGAGGGTTTTTTCTCTCTCAGTATCCTTATCTCACCTTGGAAAAAATTCCTCTCCCCTGTCCAGTGCAGAGGAGAGAGAGAGGCTTTCATGGGGGCTTTGGCATTTGGCCAGAGCTCAAACCACGACAAGGGGTAATAAGTGCTCCAGGCACTGGAGCTGGGATTCCCCTGCAGGCTGTGGAGCAGACCATGGTGAGGCAGCTGTGCCCCTACAGCCCACAGAGGTCAGTGGGGGAGCACGGATCCACCTGCAGCCTGTGGAGGAGACCCACTGTGGAGCAGGTGGATGCCTGAGAGGAGGCTGTGACTCTGTGGGAAGACTGTTGTGATGGTCTGACTCTGGCTAGGTGCCAGGTGCCCACCAAGCTGCCCTATAGCTCCCTTCCCCAGAGGGACAGGGGAAAGGACAAGATGAATCAGTGAGTCGAGATAAGGCAGTATTTATTGAAACAACAGAAAGTGAAAGCAAAGGTCTGCACGCATAAGCAAAGGAAGGAAAGTCAATCTCTGCTTCCCATCAGCAAGTGATGTTTGGGCACGTCCTGGGAAGCAGGGCCTCAGCACGTGTAGTGGTTCCTCAGAAGGCAGACATTAAAGAATGCCCCCCCTTCCTCCTCTCTCTCTTGGCTTTTATATCTGAGCTGACATCATATGGTATGGAATATCCCTTTGGTTCCTCTGGGTCAGCTGGCCTGCTTGTTTTCTCTCCCGAGGTCTTGCCCACTCCCTGCCCCTTGATGGGGGAGAATGTTAGAGGGACAGTGCTTCTCAGCAGTNTGGCCTGCTTGTTTTCCCTCCCAAGGTCTTGCCCGCTCCCTGCCCCTTGATGGCGGAGAATGTTAGAGGGACAGTGCTTCTCAGCAGTAGCCAAAACACTGCTGTTATCAACTGAAGCACAGCACTGGCAGAGCAGCTGAACTCTACCTCAGTTAGAACCAATACAACTGTGAAGGAGCAGGTTCCTGGCAGGGACCTGGAGACGTGTGGAGAGGGTAACCCATGCTGGAGCAGGTTTCCTGGCAGGACTTGTGACCCTCTGAGGGACCCAATTTGGAGAAGCCTGTCCTTGAAGGAGTGCACCCTGTGGAAGACCGACCCACATTGCAGCAGTTCGTGAAGAACTGTGGGATGGACTTATGCTGGAGAAGTTAATGGAGAACTTGTACCACACAAAAGGGATTCCGTGTTGGAGCAGAGGAAAGACTCTTCTCCCTGAGTAGTGTCAGTAACAACATGTGATGCACTGATCATAACCCCCATTCCTTGCCTCCCTGCACTGCTGCAGGGGAGGACATAGAGCTTGGGAAGGAGGGAAGGTTGGGGAAAAGTGTTTTTTAGATTGATTTTACTTCTTATTGTCCTGCTCTGATTTTGTTAGTAATAAATTGAATTAATGTCCCCAAGCAGAGTCTGCTTTGCCCGTGACAGTATTTAGTGAGTGATCTCTCCCAGTTCTTATCTCAACCCATGAACCCTTCACTATATTTTCTCTGCCCTGTCCAGTTGCAGAGGGGAGTGACAGAGTGACTTTGGTGGGCATCTGGTGTCCAGCCACAGTAAGCCCATTACAACAGCTGACAGGAAAAAGAAGAAGTATGGTTAGGGAAGGAAGACTCTGTTCGCAGCATGGTTTTTCCAGGTTACTAATAAAATATACAAAGCAAGACATCTGTTTTGGTTCGGTTCAAAATACTATCATCTGGATTTTTTCTTATCTATGATCCTTCACCAGATAATGACCTAACCTAAGCTACAAGCATGGACCTCTCTATTGTCAGTGGTGATAAACCAACACACATAAATGTTCCATAGCCTCCTGAAATGCTTGGGGCTTTTAGTTTTCAGTTATTTTAAAAATGTCTTATTTTTGCCATTTTTTTGGTTGTAACAACAAAATGTTAAATAAAAGTAATTAAATTAATGAACAATTACTAAAAAAATCTCATTATTCTGAAAGAAATTACTTACAGAATTCAGTTATATTGATGACAAATGTTTTAACTTCCCTCAGTCTTCCCCAATTTTTTCCAGGATTTATTAACTGTTATTGATGAAATGAGTTTGTTCCATGATGTTCCACTCCCTAGGAACCACTTAAACTGTTAGGATGTTTGGTTGGTTCTTTAAGTGTTCAGCTGATCCTTTATCTCTATTCACTTTCTCACCTTTTATCCTCAACAGTCTTCTACAATTTATTTCCTCTCCTCTTTCTCAACAGTCCAGTGTCCAGTCTTATAAATAGAGTAAACTTTTGCACACTTCCACTAGTACTCGTGCCAATATTGTGCTCTACTTTCTAGCAATTTTACTTTCAGCATCTCTCTCCAAGACTTACAACTCCCAGCAATGTAGATTCCATGGATGAACAACTAAATGGGCTCAACAATCAACATAGCCTTGACTGACAGTCAAAAAATGGAATTTCCAAACAAAGGTTGAGAGTGAGCAGCAACAATTATCAATAGACTGATTTCAGTCTTTGGAAAAAAAAATCATAACGTAATACTTGCAGACAATTTAAATATACATAAAGTTTGAAGTTTGTTTGTTCTGTGGTTGTTAATTAAGCCAAAGGCTGGGGGGTTGGGATGGTGAGGCTTTTTTTCTCAATAGACAGAAAAATGCTGTATTGTAATGTTTTTATTTGACAAGGTTAAGATTCATTTTGATATCATTTTACATTGCACGTATAAACTGTCTTAAAAGGCATACCAAAATACTTACCTTTTAAGGAAAGCTTTTATCAATTATATTCACTTATGAATTTTTGCGAAGATGCAATACATACAAGTATTCTGATACAGAGGTTTCCAATTGAAAAGTTACATGTCTCTGTTACTAATGGTGATGTTTATTTTCCAATTTATGTATTCTCAGAGGTAAAATGAAAGATAGCCCAGGCAGAAATGGTGCTATTCCTAAGAAAATATCCCTTTTATATACTCCTTCCAGTCAAAAAAGTTGTTAGTGACTGTTTTGCTCAAGTTACGCAAAATTCCCCAAAGCATTCTTTTAGTAAAGAGCAAGTTTGTGGAACTAACTTCATTTAGTTTCACATTTGATAATTTATTCAACTTGGTCTTTTAAGATTACTTTTGTGTTTTGGAGGGGGTTTCTGTGGTTTTTTGGGTTTTGTGTGTGTGTGTGTGTGTTTCTTTTGCTTTGTTTTAATTCAGAATGTCAGATTTCATTTTAACATCTCTTGAGGCACCTAATGTATAAGGAGATGACCAGACATCACTCAAAAATTAACATCACAGGTAAAAAAGACTCAGCTTGTTGAAATTAATTTAATTTATTAACAATTAAATCAGAGGAGGATAATGAGAAATAAAGCACATATCTTAAAAACACATTTTAAAACACCTTCCCCAATAACTCCCTTTTTCTGGACTAATTTTACTCACAATTTCTCTACCTTCTCCCTCTCAACAGCACAGGGGGATGAGGAATGGGGGTTGCAGTCAGTTCATCACTCTTTGCCACTCCTTCCTTCTCAGGGGAATGACTCCTCACACTCTTGCCCTGCTCCACCATGGGTCCCTTCCATGGGTGCAGTCCTTCAAGAACCTCCAGAATGGGTCCCCCACAGAGTCACAAGTCCTACTAGAAAACTTGTCCACTGTGGGCTGCTCTCTTCATAGGCCCAGAGGTCCTGCCAGGAACTTGCTCCAGCAGGGCTTCCCACAGGGTCACAACCTCCTTCAGGCATCCACCTTCTCCAGCCTGAGGCCCTCCACAGGCTGCAGGTGGATCTCTGCATCCCTGTGGTCCTCCCTGGGCTGCAGGGGCACAGCTGCCTCACCATGGGCTGCATGGGAATCTCAGCTCTGGCACCCTGGAGCGCCTCCTTCCCTTCCTTCTGTACTGACCTTGATCTCTACAGGGCTGTTTCTCTCACATATTTGCACTTTTTATTTTTCCCAGAAAATTCAAAATGTCCAAATTATGACTAACCTAAAGGTATATTATTGTCTTTTCCTGACAGCTCAGTTGTCTCACAGGGTATAACACCTCACAGGGTATAAGACACTGAATATTTTGTTCTGTGTTCTGCACAACATCCACCAATCAAAGGAAGATTTTTTTTTTCAGATTATTTTTCAAATCTACTCATTGCTTCTTAAGGTGCCTTTGAAATGTGACTAAGATCTCTTAAAGTTACCTCTCATCATGTAAAAATACAACAATTTACTGCAGTGTATCACAGTGGAAAATTCTTTCATACCTAAAATCATTCTCCTTCTCTCTGAAACTTATTTCATCAAAAAGATGATCATTTTATAAACCCTGTTTCAAGTTCCAAACACTTTTTATAATCCAGAGAAAACTATTGAAGGAAATCTGATTTTTTATGGTTCATCATACCAGTCATGCCAGGCACCTGACAGCTATAGTAATAATGGTGCCATTACAAACCGTTGTCACAAGTTAGCAGCCATCGACAAATTGCAATTTCCCCCTCTCCTCCCCCCATATTTTTGCCTATTCTGCCTCTAAATAGTCTTGCTATGCAACAGAGAAAGACTCTGGCTGGACTGCTCTCTCCCACACACAGCTAATAGTGCATCTACTGCTTTGCATGCCCAAACAGAGGGAGCAGTTTGTTCCAGCTGTTCCTAGAAAACCAATGATTAACTCAAATGAACATAGAGTTCTCCTAGCTACACACAGAGATATTTTAATGACTTGGACACTTCCTGCTGTATTTTATACATTCACATTGCTTACAAAAATTTTTATCATATTGGATCTTGCTGTCCCCATTTATTTTTTGTGTCATGGAGGATACAGGAAACAAAGACCCTACAAGTATAAAAGCCCTGCAAGCAGATACTAGGTGCACATAAATCTACACTACTGAAAAGTTACAGGCCTGTGCTACTAATGTTTACTTTCCAATTTATGTATTCTGAGAGGTAAAATGAAAGATAGCCCAGATAGAAATGATGCCATTACTCAGAAAACATCCATTTTATATACCTCTTCAAGTCAAAAAAGTTGTTAGCAACTGTTTAGCTCAAGTTATGCAAAATGCCCCAAAGCATGCTTTTAGTAAAAAGCCTCCTGAAAGGAGGCAACCTGTTCATCCTGAAAACACAATCCAGAAGAGATGCCACAGGAAATCTCAATTTTTAAAAACATAAGTCATTGGAGAAAAACCAAGAAGCACAACCACCTTTTCTTAAGTTATTGACAGTAGTATTTCTCTATTTCTACCTCAAGACTTCAGGGACTATGCCTCATTAAAGTACAACCCAGATGCTCTGCCTTCCTTCCCTCTTCCCTTTTACTATCACAGAAGCAGAAAAAATAGCTTTAGACCAGAGTAAGGTTCTTTTAGAAATAAGTATGGTTCCTTCTTTATACAGGCATTCTTTCTCCATTCCTCCCCAATCCCATCAAAATCATTACCCCCATTCATTATGTTCAGTTAATGAAGATTTTGACTCTGAGTTGAAACAATAAATAAATAAATTTGTGCTTCTGCACAAATTAAATCCCTTATATTTGTGAGACTGCTTGCTTCTCACGTAAAAAAAAAAAAAAAAAAAAATTTGATTTATGGTCTTCCTAGCCTCTTATGTTCTTATGGCAAATAAATACATAAAAGAGGAAAGTGTCTTGCATTCATCAAAGGCACCAAGTATTCACAATACACGTACAGTTCATTCATATTTTAACTACCCTTTTGTTAATGCAATGGAGATACATCCCCTCCACTATGAAGACACACTGTCATCATAGAACTTTTTAATAGTCTGGTTAAATATTTTCTAGCATATTATGATTCCCCATTTCAACCAACCAAAAGTTGAAACAAAAGGATTATTAGGACTCAAAAATTCAAAACTGCATTTAACCTAACTTCAACTTCCCTTCAAAAGTGAAAGTCCTCTCATCCCTAAAATATAACACCATTAAATCTTTTCCACATTATTCATAACATACATGCCATTTCTGTAGTTTATTTTTATTCTTTTGTTTCATGATAATAATTTACATGAATTTCCTTCAAATAGATTCTCCACTTTATCCTATCCATTAATGAATAGGCAAATAACAAAAGTTCATCATGAGGTAGTTGTTTGTGGCAGACCAGTGAGGTTTAAGCTGGATGAGAAGGAACTTTGTGTCTGCTGTGGCATTTACAGTGGGAGTTATCATCTGGGAAGTCTGAGACAAAGGGTAAAAACTGTTGCACAGGAGGCTAATATTATTCGCCTGAGCTGTTAAGTGCAACAGGTTGAAGATGTATTGCCCTGTCTTCTTGCAGATGTAAAGTGCTCATGATGACTATTCATTCCTCTGCCTGACGAGCAGCCACAAGCAGACAGAAGCAGAAAGAAAAGCAAGCAGTAGATGCCACAGTGGAAATAAGAGAGATTCCTTCTCATCTCTTAATAGCTCAACAAATCCATGGCAATGTATTGCGTACCACTGTGCACTATCAGCTGAGCAGCGCTAGCAAAAACACAGAGTTCACATTCTCACAAAGCATAGGCTTTCAGTTCCCTTGATGTTCAGTTGTTAATACAGTTTATTTCATATCATGAACTGCACTGAGCCTTTGTGGATTACTTAAGAGGTCAAACATAATATAACAAAGTAGTTCTCCTACATCATTTAAATAATCCCCTTGTTCTCCAATGCCACCTTTTATCAGGTGGCAAATACCAAACATATTGCTACTTCATAACTCAGTTATAAAATGTGGACTGAGTTTCAGTCTGAAAATGAGTGTGAATGAATATTGTGATGCATAGTCTGTATCCTTTGTAGAGGTGGAAAAAAATGTGAGCAGCTGGAAAGGCTATCCTTTCAGGTCTACAGAGAGACTCAGGTCACATGCCTCGCATCAGATGTGATTTTCACAAATATAAATAAGGTTCTTGTGAGGCTAGTTACAATTGAAAGTATGTGTTACAAGAAAGTGATGTTTTGATGGATGATTAATGCTACTTCAGAGTGGAAAAAACCAGCAGTATTAACATTAATGGGAATGGACTAACTTTGGTGTATTTTATAAATGACGAATTCTGCTGAGCATTTCAGAATAATTCTTAAAACTTTATTCACTGTTTATTATTCAAATTCACTTAGATAATATTCATAGTTTCACTGACTCTGACTTCAAGACAAGCGAGTGGATAGAACATGAAAAAATATCAAGGCAAAAAGTTAAAAATCAAAATATATGAACTGTCTTTCATAATAGAGCTTTAACAGCATTTAACAGCCATACAAATAACAATCCTTGAGAGTTTTATTTTTTGAAATCTATAAAATTATTGTAATAAATGTATGAACTTGATTTTCTGATCTCCATCCTTAAAATAATTAATATTAAATATTTAACTTCCTATACTATATGGACACATGATAAAAACATAGAACACTAAAATTCTAAACTCTAACTTAGGCAGAACAATTAAAGAGGACGGTTTCAGACTTATGTACCACAAAAAGATGACAGATTTATCAATAAAGATCAGATAGGACTTTAATTCAGAAGTGATGCACACAAAATACCTTGTAGCTTGATCATTGCCCATCCTTTATGAATATATTCCAAACAAAATGAGATTTTTACAGACATAGACATTAAAGACTGTACATTCAGCAACTGATGAAGCAAAACCACACAGGAGAGTTTTCTAATGTACTATGGAGGGAAAACTCCCGTGTCTTTCAGGGGCTCTGGCTGTAATTCCATTAGTTGCTGCTATCAGTAGCATGCAATTCTCCAGCAAGTGCCATTTCAAAATTTCATAAAACGAGTGCCAATGCCTCTGACATAACATCTCTCTTCTACCCCGTGCTACTTGGAATAATGCAACTTCACATTATAAAAGAGCAGTGCTGGATTTATAAGTGAGACGTCTAAGAGAGAGCTGCTTTTGCTTCCTTCTGTAACAGTGCCCTATTTTCTGAATGGATGGCTTGCATTATGCCTAAGAGAGATGCTTGTGTCGTGTGTTAACTATCTTGTCATGACAAATGGCCATATCTATATGGATAAACTACGTAAATTAGCTGACACAGTTACTCATTTAGGGTGTGTGCACAAATACACACAAGAATGCAGATCTCTTTTTTATTAAGAGACATTTTCTTCCAGAATTTAATTTGTGATACAGGGACTTTATATGAACAGAAATTATATATGTGAGTGACAGCATTAGCATTCAAAAAAGGATAAGCAAGTATTTTATTAATATTATGATTAGTATACCTTTCAATAAAATTTCCTTGTGCTACTATATTATGTGCTAATATTCCACAGCATAGGTAGCATGTCAGAGCTAAAAACACATTATGATTGCAATGGAAATCATGTCAAAGACCACTGGATCCTTAAAATTCCCAGATGCAAAGTCTAGTTCAGTTAAGTACTGTACTTGGTGAGGTGGGAGATCACGACACACATACATGCACACGCTGCCATTCAGTAAACCGTATGAGTGATTCAGTTTATGTCCTGTTGCAAGAGAAGCTTTTAGGGAATTTGGACAGCATTCAGGGGCAAGCAGCATACAATCTCTTCCTGCTATTTGTTACAGATCTATCAAGTGTCACACACCTTTTGGCGACTCGTACAAATTTCACAGCACTGTGAATCCCTGTGAATCAGTGAGAAAGATGTCTGTTATAGAGAAATAAATTGTAGGTAATTTTGCCCTGCTATTTTGAAATGTGAATACATTTTTTGCTAATCCTGAAAACAGTAATTAAGATAGACAATTTGGTGTATCCTGTTTAAGATGAATTTGATGGTTTCAGTTTCTACACTAAAGGATCACTACAACACCGTGAACTTAACTCACAAGCAATTAAAGACAACATATTTCATAATAGCTACCACACATTAACCCAATACATACCCAAGCTATGTTCTTCATCCTTTTCCATACTGAAAAAGGTTTAATGAATTCTTCATATGCATGCATGGTAGCACAAAACCCTAGCCATTAATATTGCTGTTGTCTATCACAGTACTTGCAAAAGTAATGTCTAGAGAGGCTGAAATCAGGCGATCAGAGTCATACACTAGACTGAATTAAATAAAAAGGTAGGCACACACACATTCACATTAAATACTGCCCTTAATTTGCAAACTTGTAGGTATGGAACCTCCAGTCAAAGCTTCAGTATTTTGTACAGTTAAAGAGAGCTACAGAGCAGCCTGTGGCATAATTAATGCTTACCCCATAGAACTGAAAAAAATCTCAACATTATTTTTTTCAGATTACTGTTTGTGACTTAAAGATTTTTTTTTATATTTTTTATCCAGTGTGACACAAACATAAAAACAAAACCTGCAATTCAGACTTTTTTTTTTTCCATTAAAGGAGAGTTACTTCTTTGTACTCCTCTGCTGTTTGCTTAATTGTTCTTGGAAGATGAAGTAGATGAAACACTTTAACTCTCCTTCACAGACTATTCTGTAGACCCCAAAGTGAGACAGACGTTTCCCTGGAGGAGGAGTCAAGAACAGAGCATTCATGCTCTGACCACAGAACTAAATGCAATTAGCACAGAGAAGCCAGACCTTTGTGATCAGGCATTTTGCACAGGGAATATGCAAAGGTATTACAAGAGACATCAGTGTTTAACATCTTTGAAGATATGCAGGTATGAGACAGTCTTGCCTGCTACTCCAACACAGGTGGAGGTACTTCCAGAAATACTCATATAAAAAAGCAAGATTTAAAGAAAGGTGTATCTTCTCTTCACCTGCCCTAAATTGGCTAGTTTATGAGGACTCTCAGCATGATGGCTTTTATGGATCCCAGTTTTGTGGTACTTAGCCTTTGCATTAAACATTTAAGGAACCTGAGAATTTTTTAAATTGTAGATACTCAGTGTTTAGGCATTTCAGTACTTAACATTTCAGCAACAGTCTCCTTTGGAAGCTGAGCTCCAAGAATGACAAAAGGAAAGTCTAGATTTCTGAACAACTATGTTTCTACCTACATCCAATATAATGCAACACCAGTGTATGTGAAGAGGAGTGTTCAGGAGTCTTTTGTAACAACACTGGTTGCTGCTTATGCTTCCCATTTTTTATCTTAGGCTATTGTATCACAGTAATTTTTTTGAGGCCATTGTCTTTCTTTTTATTTCCCACTTTATTTTTTGATAGGGATCACGAGAAACAAACTGCCAGTCATATATAGAGACATAAAACCTATTCACATCTTTTGCATATCTTTGATGACAGGATATGCAAGAAATTGCATAAATTCTCTTACTGTCTCAGGACAGTTTTAAAGCATGCTAGCAACAATTATTTGGCTATATTTTACCTTTAATCCACATGGAATATTCATGAACTTGTCAAGTGTTTTAAAAATATCCACTTCTATTATAAAATAAGTAATCCATTAATTTCTTAGATCTACAGAATTGTACGTATGCACTTCCAGATAGCTTCAGTAAACCCCACACCATTTCAAAATTAAGAACTACTGACTAGAATAAGATTTATTTTAATCAGGCTCATTATAAACTGGGCTAATTTATACTGTCACTGCATCTCAAAAAGTGCCTGCCTAGTCAAGTCTCAAGTCTACTAGAGTTTTTATTGCATGTACTTGCTTTTGCTTTCTGAATGTGTGCTTTCAAATGTCAAGCTAATTTCAGTGCATATGGACTAATTTGAAGAGCCTTCCATTCCCTGACTATCTGAATCAAACTTGGTCTACATAGCATAATGTAGCCGTGAATTATATTATTATTCAAATAGTAGTTAAGACCAGTGACTGGTAGATTTTTTTAACACTTATTTCTTTAACTGTGGAATAAAAATAAAATTATAGTTCAACTATGCTGGAAAAGACAAAAAAATTAAAGTTCATATCAGTCATTAAGAAATGGATTAAAAATATTACATCTTTAATAACCCCTGCAACATTTATAAAGCTGTCAAATAGCACCGAGATATGATTACCAAAGCCAAATTCTGAATAATTTCTCAAACATTTTGGATGATTCAGGAATCAATTAAATAGTTTTATCATGCGCTATTCATTCAACATAATTAACATGATATCCATCAGACTCAGTATCTCTGGAAACATACTTAGAAATGACCACTGGTTGTAGAATATATCTTTACTTACTTCTCTAGGTGTATAATTTATTAAAAGAAAAATATCTGAAAATGTGCAGTAATATCTTACAGAATTGTAAGTCATGAATGTACTCTTCATCACAATACCAGATATTAAAGTACACTGCATTCATAATATTCCATTATAAAAATGTTATAAAAATATAGCAGTGCATTTGAACATTATAACTTATTTCTCATCTAATATTCAATGGAAATGGGAGGACTAATATGAAAATAGAGAATAGAAATGTACTTCTAATCAACCTACTTTAAAAATATCTGTAATATTGTTTATGTCTACTCTCCAGATTAGAAAGAAAGATTTTAATGGATTTATTTGTCATGCTCTGGATGAAATGCAAATACAATAGCAAACACATGGGGGCCTTCAAAATAAATAAATAAATAAAGTACAAAGGCAACTTCAATTATTTTTTAAACTAAAGAGAATGTAGACATTACTCCAATTCAGTAGTAAATGATATTCTATAGCCTATTTAGATGAACGTAAACACCCTACTTAGACAAATACAGCTCTAAGAAAATATTTAGTGTTCTTACTTCACATGACTCTACTCAGGTAGAGTCCTGTCTACTGCAAAGAGCATGTTTCTTATGCCTCAGACTTGAGCAAGCTACTACCAAAATCCCTCTGGGCTTAAACAGCCAAAAATCATGAAGAATGTAATCAAGTAAGTACTACCATCTTTTAGATTCATATCTAGAACTCATCTTTTTAATATATCAGTTCAAATGGAAGTTATGCATATATGGAAGCACTGGCTTCACCTGTGTTTTCTAGTATACTTTCAGAATTGCCAAATTAAATGAAATCAAAACAAATTAAATGAAATCAAAACAAATTAAATATTCAAAATGGGAAAAAACTGTTGTTCCACATATGTAAGATATATAGAACTACATAAAATTTGTTTTTTCAACAAATCAAACACAATAATCTATAGAAAAGCAATATAGAGGCTCGCTCAACTCAGATTCTTCTTCAAGCACTTTAAATCGAGTCAGGCTATAGATGTAATAGTACTAAAACTGAATTTATTTCAATGAATTCACACTGGTGCAACAAAACCAGTCTTATTTCATGTCTGATGTCATGACATTTCATATAGACCCCAAAAGAGTGTGTTAGCATAGGGTATCTCTGAGAAACCTTTTAATCTGTAAGGTTATAGGGACTGTTTACTTCTGTTAATAAATTGGAATAGCTCTAGGGCAAACTCATGTCAGCAAAACGACATGGTGAGTTTATCTCCTCAGGGTTTGTTGCTGTGTGTCACAATTTTTGATATAGAGTATTCCTTCATATCAGGAGTTTGAGGGGAGGGAAGAAGTGAACTAAAAGGAAATCCTGCCCTTAGTTAAAAAAAATAAATCTAAAAACAAAGTGAAAAATAGAAAATTAAAAGAAAAAAAAAATCAAACCCCCAAACTATAGGTAACTGATCTAACCTGAAACAGTTTAAATAGCTCTATGAATTGTATAGACTATCTAGTCCTGTGTGCTGCCCTGGTAGGTTCATTAATTTTTCAACTCGACAGCTAATATTCATTAGCTATCAAAAGCATTATCTGCTGTCATATATATTTATTTCGTTGAGATTATTTTGCTGAAAAGCCATTTCCAGTCATGTCTGAATGTTTCCATATTTTTGGCAGCTGTAAGACAAAAGAGAAGGCATTAATTCTGTAATTACTAGCCTACCTCTAAGAATGATTACAGATATGACAATTTTTCACTATTGAAATTGCTGGCTGAGACAAGTGGTTTACAAAATGCATAGTTAAAGAGATCTAATTGTGGAATTCATTTCATTTAGTTGTCACTTAAAAATTCAACTTGTATAAAAAGGTTTTATAAGTGACATACATCAAACTATCCTACACATGCTTAAGGGCAGAATGTGACAATTAGGCAACATTATAGCTTAGTCTCTTGGCCAGATGTCTTTGTAGGCTACAAGAGTTTTATTGTCAGCTTTCTTCCTATACCTGAGCAACTTGTATTCACAAACTTAGCAGATAAATCAACCCCTGTAAGCACGCCCCAGGTTTCACTAGGAATGCTGTAAAACAAACACAAAGGTTTCTGCCAATCTTCTTATTCCAAAGCAAAGGTAAATTGTCTCCCACTGTACACCATGCACTGTTTTCTTTCAGCAAGAAGTAATGCTAACACTAATTACTTGATTATGCATTTCTTTCATGGCTTATCAATAAAACATTGACACTTTCAATGAAAAGTCAACAAAATTTACCCCACATCAGTAAATTCCCAACTAGACACAATTTTGGGGTTTTTTTGTTTAGTAAATGAAACCTTTAACTTCTCACTAATGAAAGATTAAGAGAGCACACCTGTATTTTTTTATGTATGTTATGGTGGAGTACAATGTCTTTATTTCCAAATTATTTTGACAATCCCAATATTAATTATCATCACATTTTAATAGCCAGAAACTAAAACTAGAGTTACCATTAATCAGGGCAGTAAACCTGTATATCTTCTCTGTAGACTGTATGTGACCATAATACAGCAGTTATTAATAATTATTTGTTGGGTAATTGCAACCATTGCATACTATATATCATTAGGTACAGTTGTGTATGAGACTGCCTCTTATTAATTAAATACACCTGCTAATGATTTTGATTTCTGCCAAGCTTTGCTATGATGGAGTATTCAATTTAAAATATTGATATGTGGACGCTCACTAATTTTTGGGCTTCTCAGCTGTTGTATTTGGGTATCTGTCAAGTATGCATTATGATATTGACAGGCATAGATTTCCAAGATCATATTTAGCAGTGTGCTTGACATGATCTTTTTTTCACACTGTCAAAAAGAGTGATTCATTTATCCCATAATGATATTAAATCTCTCACTCATAACATGTAATTGCAATAGATTGTAAAATACTAGTCATTCTTTCTAGGCAGACCTTTCCTATTTAAAACACCACCACTGACAAGGCATCAACAGAAGTTTTTTCAAAGGTACATACTAGGCTGAGGAAAAAAAACCCACAAAACAAAACAACAAAAACAACCCTGTGAGTCTTCTTCCAAAATTGTGCTTATTCAAGATTATTCTACTTCTGCATGTCTGGAACAATCTCATCCCTAAAACATCACCAGAACACCTAAACACTGAAAAAGCCCAACTTTGAATCATCATGCTTGTCATTAAATGCTGTCTCTGTAACAGACTTAATTTTCTCAAAATTACATTTTATTATCACTTTTCTTGCTTTTATAATAGTATGCTCAACTTCCTTAGAGCAATTAATGATGACTTTACCACTATGTGTTGAACATAATGCAAATTTATTACTATGTGATGTATGTGTATGGCTAGCACAAGTACATAATTAAAAAATGTCACACACAGTATCATTCTGTTTGCAATAAGTCACTCAAAGCATATTTGTTTGGGGGGATTTATTTGTTCACTTTTTTCCCTGAGAGTACCTTTTCTGATGATTTAAAGACCAGTTATAATAGAAATCAAGAAAAATCAATTTAGTATGTAATTTCACAAGCATCTCAGATTATAAAAATATTCAGGAAATCAATTAATATACTAGTTTATTTACCAAGAACTCACACTTAAGTATGATAGAACTTCTAATTCTGTGGCAAACCTTCCACACTTTTGCCAAAATGCAAATTAAGTTTAAACTAAACAATGAACTCAAATGTGCAACTATTCCATGTTCTTATGTTATGAATCACACATCACAAATTTACCTTGATACTGAAATGCTTTCATTTTAGTGTCAATTCTTATGCTGTGTTGTTATATTTAGGATACAACTGAAATATCTGAAAGCATGTTGGTTCTAATAGAAATCCTACATTTTAGAACAAAGAAGTAAATAATTCCTACCACACAGAACGCAAACATAGAAAGCAAGTAGGCATGTTTGTATTTGAAGGAGAGGCAAAACACACATTTTTAATCATAAGATTCATGTGGGATATTGCACAGGAGACTAGTATATTACTTCATCACTTGAACTGTGAACTATTTAAACATACTAATATATGAAAAATATGAAGATGGCTCTTCTTTTAAGCTAGGCTTGATTTTTACAACAATAATAGTTTATATTCCAGTACCAAAATGCCTTGACCAAAAACTGGAAGGCTACTGCGATAGTCACCTTATAAGCACTTCATGAGATCTGTGCAGACAGAAACGCCAAAAGGCCTCACTGAAGAATATCTGAGTAACATTCTCCATTTACTCCATTGAGACCATTTTCTCCATTGAGTGCACCCACTGAGAGGTCAAAGAATCAGAGTGGCTGGAAGGGACTTTAAGGATCATCTAGTTCCAACCCCCTGCCATGTGCATGGACAACGTCAACCAGACCAGGTTGCTCAATGCCCCATCCAAATTGGCCTTTAACAGTTCCAGGAATGGGGCATCCACAGTTTCTCTGGGCAACCTGTTGAAGTGTCTCTCCACCCTCACAGTAAGGAATTTCTCACTAGTATCTAATCTAAATCTACTTTCTTTCAGTTTGAAGAAACTTGCCTTCATTGCCTCTTGATCCTATCACTACATGACCTCATAAATAGTCCTTCTCCAGCTTTCTTGTAGGCGTCCTTTAGGTACTGAGAGGCTGCAACAAGACTCTCTGGAGCCTTCTCTTCTCCAGTCTGAACATCTCCAGCTGTCTCAGAGAGTCATCATAGGAGAGGTGTTCCAGACTTCTGAATATCTTTGTGTCCCTCCTCCGGACTTTGCTCCAATAGATCCACATAATTCTGCTGAAGGCCCTAAGGGTGGATGCAGTATGCCAGGTGGAATCTTATGAGAGCAGAGTGGAAGGGGAGAATCACCTTCCTTGACCTGCTGATCACAATTCTTTTGATGCATCCCAGTATATAGCTGGATTTGTGGGCTGCAAGTGAACATTGCCATGTCACCTTGAGCTCACACACTCCCCACCCCACCCTGCTCCTCAGTGGGATGGGGAGAATTGGAAAAAGGTAACACATCGGGGCTGAGATAAGAACAGTTTGATAATTGCAATTAAATTATTATCAGAAATAATAATATAATTATTTAAAAAAAAAGAGAGAGAGTATAATAAAACCCAAGAGAAAGAAATTATGCAGAAAATAGTTTCTGGATGTCTCCATCAGCTGTACTCAGACACTCCATCTGCCCAGTTGCTGGGAATTGGACATACCAAGGTCACAGGCCACTCCGGTTGCTGGTACAGACCCCTTCATTCTTTCTTTCTCTCACACACAAAGAAATCTGATTTTGTTCACCAGTTCAAAGACTCTTAATGTAAGACACATCAAAAAGTTACTGAAAAAATATGTCAACAGCAGTAAGGGAAAAAGGACAAGAGCATTTATCCCTCAGGTAAAGTGCAGTAATCCTCAGGCTAAGCCTGATTTCCTCCTATGAGCATCATATGCGGCTCCTCAAGCAGTAGAGGAAAAGATTTACAAGTATAGCATTAACATTGTTCTTACAGTTCTGTAGTGGTATCTTGAGACACAGAAACTGGAGTCTGAATTTTCTTAAAAGAAAAGTAGAAACTTAGCTTTTTACCTTGCATTTTCTACGTATGAGAAAAACTACGTGAATAGGGAGAGAGCAGACCTTGGTGCCTCTGGTGTGCCTGAATATTTTGTCTTCTGGAGTTTTTACTCTAATCTATTAGACATTTATATATTTTTGTTCTTGATACATATACATTTTGTATGTATGAGTTTTAATATTTATATAGACATGTGCATGCATGTATATATGAACAAATATTTACATACACATACAGACACATATACACAATTCACTCAGCAAGAGTTTTGGCATATTGTATTTAGTTTTCTGATTGTCATTGGTATTGCACATTAGTATGTTAATTTTTAGTTTAACACCAAAAAATGATCAGTGGAATTATAAAGAAGGAATGAAAGCAAAACTGTATCAAGTACTGTTAACAGTGCTAACAGTATTAGTGAGTTGCATGTGCAGGAGGAATTCAATAAGGTCCGTGATCATCTGTGAAGTTTCAAGAGATTCACTCTGAAGTTCATCTATTTCACATGCGTTTTGCACAATAATTATGACCACAGCTGTCAGATCAGAGCACGGCTTTTTGACCTCCTCCTGACTGGATAGCTGTAATTAGTTATTCTTAACAATGCTTTGAAGGGAAAGAAAAAACTTCCAAGGATGCACCATGACCTAACTGCATTGTAAACTGCATCATCTGCCTATTGAATTCCAGGTGCTGTTCAAGATGCTATTATGGGTCTCAAGTATTGAGTAGTTAAGACATTAGTTGTCAGAAGATAGCAGTAATCCACTGTATATCAAATCAGACAAGTTCAGATAATTAACTCACAGTAGCATTATCTAGTTTGGATTTTATGTCAAGCTATTCTCAACCAGAGATTTTTGCTCACCCATTATTGAAAAATGAAAAAAAATTTCTTACAATACATTTTCATATGTGATATGTTTAGGAAGGGCATAAATATGCAAGCAACTGACTGCTTTAGTTTTCTTACACTTGAAATTCAAATGGATTAAAAGGTTAACACTACTGTAAGCACATCATGACTTTATATGACCCTTCACACTAATTTACCAAACTACTATTTCCATTAAACTCAAATATTATCTAGATATATTCTGCACATTCAGCATCACTGTTCTTTAAAAAAATCTGTCATTATTAACTGTATTTTAGTAATGGAGAAACTGTGTCATCAACATATGAAGTGGTATTTCCAAAAATCCACTACCTGGCCCAGAAAAAATTAAGATGAAAAAATGCTAGAATTAACCAGATTGTAGTTTAGCAAAATGCTGTATTTTATGTAAATAATGCAATGTGGGCAACCAAATGTAACAAATTTCAATGTCTTCATCCATATCAGAACCTGCGCCTTGCCATAGTTGAAATACAGAATCATAAATGTTGGAAAAGTTACTTAAGATCATTGAGTACATGTCTTTGTGTTTCATCATGGCTTGAGGTGTTTGCAATAGGGTTTGGTATTTTGACAGTGGGATGAATTATATTTTGAAAGTTCTTGGAGGATTTTCTACAAAAAAAAAAAAAAAAGATTTTTCTCAACTGTCATGCTGTGTATTGTTGAAAGACTGTTCAAACATACTGCCAGATTATTCTGAGTTACGAACTAGCTTCAAAGCTCACAAGCAAACATCTTCAGTACATTAAACCAAGGAACTAATTTAAAGAACAATAATATAAACAACGTATGGAAAATAACGTAAAAAATCAAAGCATTTTAATCACATTAAAAGACTTATATTAATTTATTTAATCTGTTCTAGGCAAAAATAGCTGGATACTTGAATGTTCACACTACTTTACAAGCACACTATCCTTCTTCACCCAGAGAACTCCTCCAAGAAGGAAAGGAAAAAAGTGAATGCTAGTTATTGGCAAAGGGAAAGGAAGGATTCCTAATTTCTCAGAGCTTGTAACATTAGTCCACCTAGTAAGGATTTCCTTTACAGTCCAATATGCACTTTTCACTGTCAGTGCTTACTCATCAGCACAGCTATATTTTACATCTAGATTGGTGGAATAATTTAAAATAGGCAGACTAAGGATAAATTTTTGCATAACTGTAATACCAACACACAAAAACAATTCCCATATGTGCAAATCTAGCAGGATGATTTCTGGGGTACATAAAGTTTTATAATACTATAAAGTAAATTCTACTTTTGAAATTAATTTACTTTGGATCCTTGGAATAGGATTTTACTTAATTTTAAATGGATTATACAGTTATTTAATCTATTTAAAGGTTTTGGCACAAAAACCCAATTATACACAATACAGTGAGACGAAATAGATATGCACTTAAATGCTGGTAACTTTTATAATAAAAATAACACTGTAAATATAAGCTACTGTTGTTAAAAAACAAAAAAAAAGCAATTAAAAAAAACTCAACTGAAATCTAATCCTTATCCTTTCCAATTAAAAATAAACCAACCCCAAACCTGCTTATCATTAAAAGGTTTTAATGTCCTAATGAAGTTTTGATAACATACACATAGTAATCATGGTAGAGGACATATCCTTACATACCAAACTATCACTTATTCTCTGTTGGAGGCAAATGCAATAGAAAAGCACATTTATGTTATAAGATGAACTGTGAACCTTAATTCAATTCCAGTTCTCATAGATAAATTACTAACTCCATATTACTATACTCTAGCTTTAAACACGTTGAACATGAGACACAGAAACAGAGCCAATACGGCCTTTCCATCAAGCTCTATTATGCTACTTAAATGGATACTAATTCACAGATGAAACGTGTTATATGAAAAGAACCCTCATGAACTTAACAGCTGTTTGTTGCCATGCCCTGTCAATGGCTCAAACAACGTAAATTTACCCTTTCTCTTTGATCCTGGAAATACTGTCTCAGCAGCGACCTGTCTCTTACATAAATTTTGCAAAGGTTTGCAACAAGGAAGGCTGACTGACCTGTAAAACTGGAGATCCAGCAGATTTTAAGAACCAAGATAGCAGGTACTGCAACCTTGCATCAGTTCATCCCTGATTGGTCGAAGAGGGCTACAGCCAGGAAGAAAATAATGCCAGGTAAAATCTGGTGGAGGGTGAACAAAATCCAAAGGATATAAGCCTAAATTAGAGTTTATTACAATCATAGATATAATGAGATGTCTAACAGAATGCCTACTAATTCCAGAAAATAAATTAATAAGTACATATCCAGGTAGAGTTGTAGAAGTTGTAGAAGTTGTTTACTTCTTAACAGCTAGGATACCAGACGCTGAGACACCTAATTGAGCCAGCAGGGAATACCAGTGAAAGAAACAAGATTGAACTTCTTTATGCTGTATGATTGGAAAAGACAGTCATACAGCCTAAGAGACACTCCATTACAACTCCAGACTAGCATAAATATAAAACAGAGATGAAGAAACACACATACATTGTGGACTTACTAATCACAGAATCACTTAGGTTGGAAAAGACCTTTAAGATCATTGATTTGAACTGTTAAGAGTAACAGTCTGTAATGGCTCAAGGTAAGAGGAACATCTTCAGACAGTGGGAGATCTGGGTCTTATACTCTGGGTCCTGTACCTGTAGCTGTCCAGCCCAGGAAAGTTTCTTATTTATTTGATTACACACTATTCTGACCTGGAAGCCCTCTCTAGACAACACTGACATTGACTACTGACTATGTTACATCATGTAACTAAAATGCGTTATTTATGCTTCTAGAGAAGATCGTGAAGGAGAAGGAATTTCAGTTAGGAGCCTGATACATTGCTAAGCCTGAAATATAGTATTATGTTTAAGTGATATTATGTCTATCTCAATAAAAACACAACAGCATTTGTTCTGTGCTGTCCATTCATAATTCTCCCACTTTTTTTTGGACAAAAAGCCCAAAGCCTATTTCAGTGAACTTCACACCACTTTTGCTCACTACACATTTCCAAACCATAGTCACTTGAAAGATTGTCTTGAGTCACCATGAAATTGTTACTACACTGAATTTTCACAAGTCTGCCTTTATCATTTGCCTTGAGATTTTAATGCATACAATGCCAAGCTTAATGCTGGCTGAGAAAAATAATTAATTACAATAACATGTCATTTTAGGATGCTTCACTTCAAGTCCAAGGACCAAAATCAGTGGGCCTTCACCTGCCTCCCCACAGTACTTTTAAGCTTTGTAGAAATAAAGACTTAGCCATCAGTTGACTGAGTTATTCTCCCCAAGCTTTTTATGGGGTTTTTTAAAGATGTTTGTTTAGCACATACATTTTATATATATTGATAAAAAGTATATTCTAAAGGATTCAAACTTGTATTCATAATTAATCTCTGAAAGCTGTTTAAGCTTTCTGTACCATCTTGTCAATAGCAAACACATCTTTGACAGAAACAATTAATCCAACTCCTTTTACAAATGTTGGAAAGACATATTTATTGTTTAATATACTGCACATTTTAAATACACTTTAATCCTTTTAATCATACTCACTTTTTTCCCAATTATTCTTCTTCAAAGCTATCTGCCTTTCTGCAGATGTCTTTAGTATTCACTTTTCAGCACAGCTGAATCACCTCAGTATTTTTCCCAGTTTTTTTAAAGCACCTCACATTACTTGCTTACTACTTAGAATTAACCATTTCAAAATCTTAAGATTCCTTGGCAGAATGTAACTAATTCAAAGGTCTTTTTTAACTGGATACTCTAAATAGACAATTATGCTTTGGCATAAATGTTGAATGACATGGCTTAGAAGAGGTGTATCTCCTCTTTTCATGATCTCTATGGATGTCTGACTTCAATGCCTTTACGAAGCACTCTTGTTCAGATTGAGATAAACACTAGTTTTGGAGGAAGTGAGGTTTGAATAGAGTTCCCCATTGACTGAAATGTATCTTAGATTAAAAACCAGTTCTGTAAACCAAAACAATAAATGAAAAACAACCCTTTTTTAAAAAGAAAATCGTTTAACAAAGGAAAAGAAAAAAATTATAAGCATTATACACACGCAAGCATCTCTCTTAATCCAAGCAGATTGCTTTATTCCTCAAGAATCTGCCTCACTGCCACTATCCTTCCAATACCTTCTGCTGGGTCTCTTATTGCATCTTTTTGTTTCTCCAGTATGAGTAAGGAAGCTGTTTATGTGTTATAATTTTTTTCTTTTCTTTCTTGCTTTTGTTTGGGTCAAACATTAATGAGACAAACTCATATAATACATGGCCAAAAAGCAGGTCAATGTACAGCAGTTAAAAATTATGAAAATGTGTCCTTCAGCTATGTTTAAGCACAGACACAATTTTCACTTGTAGTAGACTTTATTCTGTCATATTGGGAAATTTTAGTTTGCTGATTTGTTTATATGTTAGAAAGAGTAATGACAAAATCAAATATGCAAAAGATTACCAAATGCAATTTAAACATAATTTTATGGTGAGAAAACAGTTTTGGCTTCACAATTACTTATTACTCTCAGTGTTTGGTCTTTTGGAAGAATAATTAAAATTTTCTCCAGTAGTTCATAGAAATCATAATGCTACCATTTTCTCCATAGAAATTTTGGATTCCCCACCCCTGGAAAAGTTTCAGGCTGGGTCGGATGGGGCTCTGAGCAACCTGATGTGGAAGGTGTCCCTGCCCATGGCAGGGGGGTTGGAAATTTAGGGTCTCTTTCATCCCAAATCATTCTATGATTCTATGATCCTATGATCCTATGGATTCAAGTTCTCCCTCTATTTAAAAAAAGTTTTAACCAATCAGCTGTAGAAGAAGTAAGAATTGTGTCTTCACATCAGTATTCATAGCTGTATCCTAGGAAAATCCTATGATATGAAAAGAAGGATCTATCAGATTTCTTCTGCTTCTTATACTATTCTTTTCCAGTAACTTCTTTGTGTCTCATTTTTTTTTTAAGTTACAGCTTAAAAAAATGTAAAGCACTAACAAAGATGTAGAACTATATCTTTTGCCATATTTGGTACATAAAAACCTATTCTCAAGGAGCCTAGTACCACTTGTTATAATAATAATACCACCCTTGAAACCTAATAAACAGAAAAATTAGAGTATTACAGATCATGTGGAAGCTTTGAGATTAAGTGACTGGCCCACAAAATTACACTGAAAGCTTGAGGTAAAGCCAAAATGTAAATTTAAATCTCTTGTATATTAATACAACATTTCAATGACAGAACCATCCTTTCTTATCATGTAAATCTTGTATTTCACAAAATTAACCATAACCAATCAAGAATAAAAAATCCTAGCTAAATATTTTTCTAGAATCACAAAGTAAAACCCTTTACAGTGGCTTGAGATCCCTGCTTTTCATTAGAATAATGGTCTCCCAGAAGAGAGAGAATCTCTCAGAGAATTTGAGATAAGTATAAATTGTGCTCTATTTTCCCTTCTGTCCCTTTCCACGTTCCATTGTTTCTCTGGAGACAAGACAGAACTGGATAATATTAATAAACCTCAGAGCTCATACCTCTACCACTCAGTATAATTATGTTATTTAAGGGATTCTACATAAGAATTTCCTGGCTTCTGCTAAAGAAGACTGTAGCTCAACAGTGACAAAGTGAATTGGGGGAGGGGTGAACTGGAGGGGCAAAAAAAAGCATGTTCTCTTTTCCCGTTGTTTCTGCCCTCACTTAATACATTTTATTGGATTAGAGATACTATTTACTTTCAATATACATGGAATTCGTTGGCATCAGAAACACAAAACCAAAACAACTGCATTTTTGCCACAATATGCAAAGAAAAGAATAAATGAAAAATTACGATTAACTCCAAATATATTTTAATCCACACCTTCTTTATTTTTTGTGCACATTTGACAGGAACTTTCAAGCTGATTCAGACCTGCCTCCTTGATTATGTGTTCAAGAGTCCAAACTGTTACTAATATCACTGCAAGAAACATTTTACTAATTCAAAGGTACAGTAGGCTGGCATTAAATGCACGTTTACCAACAAGCCTGAGAGCAACAGACAGCACCAATCTCAGCATACATGAAGATGAATGCAGCCATGCACATAGGGACATATGATGCAGAAGGGAATGATGCAGAAGCCTAGTACTGAATTCCCCCCAGTCACCTGGAAAAACACACATGACAACTCAATTGACTTTGGTAGAAACACACACATGCTTCAAGTGAGTAATATTCCTACTAATTTTGCTTGCTCAGAACCGATTCGGGATTTACAAGATAACTCAAATACCAGTTCTGAAAACCAGAAAGTCAGAAATCCCATGGTGATGCTTTTGCCTTATGAAGGGTACCATAAGAAAATGTTTTCCTGTGTACATATATTTGGGTTATGATCAAATTCTTTGTAAATCCTCTCTTTCAGTCAAGAAAATAAATTACCCAGCTTATTAACGTTCTCTAATGCATAATTATCAGATCATTCTTTTTTTTTCTCTATAGTTTTTTGCTTTGTTTTGTTTGGTTTTCAGGTCCATGCCTTCCTTATGCTTTCCTTATGATGGCATCATTGTTGTCGCATATTTTCTTACTTAGTATTTTCTTCTCTCTGTATTCAAAATTTGTTGATCCTCTCTTTAAATTACTTTTATCTTCCAGGATGATATCTCCTATCATAGGAATATATTTAATATTCTTAGCAGATATACATGGATACCATGTAATAGCTTGTATTCAAAAGATTCTCTTTTGCATTATCCCATTACTAGCACTGAGACTGACTGTATCACTTTGTAATTATTATGTAAGATTCTATAATTTCAGAATCATCTGCAGATTACATCAATTAATTTACATATTTTCTTTAAAACCAATTGTATATTTATGCATTTTGACAGCATGAAGTCTACAGCAGAGAAATTAATGAACTCAGTGGAAGTCATACTTCACTTATTTGGTAAAAAAAAACCCAAACCCAACTATTTTCTTCTAAATTAGAATCTTACGAAGGACTAACATAAAACCTTACAGTTGTCAAAATGTATTATTAGTATGTTACAAGATTGCATTCATTTCTTGCTTTGAACAAAGATAATTGGTTTGATAAAACTTCTTTCATGATGCTCTTTTGTTTTGAATTAATTCATTTATGGTGCTTACCGTATCACTTTCTCTATTATTTGGTTAGTATTAATATGAAACTAGCTTGCCTGTAACATGTAGTTGGCCTTTTTAAATATTAGAAGAAACAAACTTTTCCTTAGACCTCTGGATATTCTCCAACATTCTGATTTTTTTTTAAGACTAACTCAGAGATTTGATCAAGAAGTTCACTTTTAATAAACATATTGTTACTATGACTGCTACATCTTATGTACTTTTAATAGTTCAATATTAACATCTCACAAATTAAAACTAAGTCAGGTAGCATTTCAATGAAACAAAACTTACAAATGCACCATATCAGGCATAAGACTGTTTTATTTTCAGTATGACCTGCCTCCCAAATTCTGATGTTAGCAAAGCATATTTCTTCCTAATATTTAAAATACTGTCTTTGTCTCTTAGTCCTGCTCAGAATTTCATGGCTATACTTAACCTCCTTTATACATCTTTAGTCCTGACTGCAGTTTTCTAATGTCCTTAGTTATATCTAAATCAAAAGATCCATAAGCACCTTAAGAAGGTTTTCATGTGGGAATAAAAACTGGAAGGCAACACTCTTCCTTCTAATGTCTACAGAGAGTGGTGGTCCTATAGGTTTGATTCAAGTTTCCTGAGTTATGGCTGATTTTGCAAGCATGCAGAAATATAGTGAAACAGGAAATGGAATTGTTTCGAAAGTAAAACTCCACTGCTGTCTGTATTGTAGCCTTGCCTCCAAGTCTTTCTCTGGCCTTGTCTCCTTATAGTCTTGATTGCCCTCGCTCTCGCTCATTGCTTGGCATGTTGGGGATATCAGCAGATGCATTTACCAGCTCTGGTCTCTGTCTGTTGTGTTCAGATACTGTAGGGCTGTACCCCATCAGTGTCTATGTTGTGGTCACCCTCTGCTCATTGTTCCCCTTCCGTTAGGTAGCAGTTCCTGACCTCCCTTCTCCCAAAATATGAGATACACTTTTGCAGTAAGACCCTTTGTGAAGACCCATTCTTGAAGTTATGGAAGGTGAAAATTTCAAGATAACCCATTGGTTGATTTATATTTGAATTAAAAGGTAGTTCTACAAAAATGCTCTGTAAAGTTTACTTTATTTTCCCTTCAATTCTACTCTGCCCTGTTCTCTATTGTTATTTTAATAGGGAACTTCCTAGGCTTGACCATGAGAAATTACTACTTTGAATGAAATGGAAACTGAAAGTTGAAGTTTGTTCTCATGCTGTTTTCTTCATGTCCTGTGAGCTTGTACTCAGTACTTTTCTATATCCCTTCAGTGTGGGGGGTTGGAAAGGGGATATGAAGAGGGCCTTTTGGGAGAATTTTTCATATTTCCAATTAGGGAGCAAGATGAAAGACTCTGCAAGTAATGAGTTTGATGAGGACAAGCAGTAGTGTAAATTACTTATGACTATCTACATTTGTTAATATGATCTAGCTATAAAATTATAACCTCTTTTAAAACAAAACTGCATTTATGCTATATGAAACTGAATTTCTGGTTGAGATGTGCATTCCTAACTTGTGACAATCACCAATCTAACAACAGCAGCAGCAAAAATACAGGGCTGCTCAGCTGCAATTGATCTTGTCAGAAAAAAAAAAAACACCTTTAAGCTTTTGTGAAGTTCATTGCTGACTACATAAATCTATATGGACTGTCTTTTCCTTTTGATAGATTTGGCCATAGTTAAGCAATAGTTGCAATAGCCTACTTACCAGTGGCCAAAATAACAACAAGTAGAATGACTTTGAAGTACTGGTTCATTAAGTACTGTTCTGGCAGGAATCACGCTGATTCCCGGGAAAATATGCTGAACTGAGAAAACAGATGATCCACAGACTGGTTGTTTATTTTGCTATCCAGCTGTATCTTAAAAAGGAGAAACCTGTATGCTTATTAAAGAATTGCTTCTTGCAAAGATTTCAGAGATGTGGATTAAAAAAACACACAAGTAAGAACACTCTGATGGTAATAAAGCTAAAAAATATAAATAAATTAAAGGTAAGTACAAAAATTCAGTATACCCTTGATAAATAAGTTCTATCATCACTTGCTTTACAGAATGAGAGAAGAGATAAGGAGATGAATAAATTTACTGTCAAAATTGCATGAGTTTTTCACTGTGTGGTAAATAGCTTTGTCAGTGATCTGAACTCCTAAAGAAAAAAAAAATCTAATTCCAGGTTTCCTTTTTCCTTGTTTAGAAAAAATTCATAACAGTCCAGCCCTCATCCAGATGTATATAGTGATTTTTGCAAAGACACTTTGCACTGCATTTGCACTGCAAGAATATCTCTGTATCACACTTGTGAGTACATATATACATATGCATATGTGCACAACTGCACACCAAATTGGAAGAAAGGGTAGATTTTAAGGTTAATGATATGACTGTATAAAACTTGAGGGAGAATTAATTTGAATTTCTTGAGCCTCTATGTGGAAGTATCTTAACTCGACAATAACAATGCCATACATTTTTCTATCACTTCTTCCCTTCCCAGCTGGCTCCAGTGTCCGGCATCCTGCACAGTAAGGTGAGCTCTTGCTCCTTTTCCTGCAGTTAATGGCAAGTGCAAATAGAAACCCAGTGTTACTGAAAAGGACAACTGAGTGGCTGCTTGCAATCCTTAGAAACAGTCAGGCAGGGAGAAAGGTGAACCTGCAGGACAAATGCTGGCTTATCAGAAGGGAAGATGGTGCATAAAAATAATGATAGCTGTGAGTTTGACACCTGTGCATAAGTTCTTGTGAAATGTTCACAGCACCAAATAACTGAACTAGCAGGTAATGTGATTTGGGATATAGAGATGAGAAAAGACATAGACAAGAGGGAGACTGCTATCATGATCTCAAAAAAAAACCAGTAAGGTATTAATTTGTTTTGCCAATCTTGTTCCCTTATTTTCTCACACCTGGTATTGCTGCAGCCCATTTCTTTGTGTAATGATACTGTCAGTAAGCAGAACAATCCTAAATTGACCTGAGATTACTAAAGAGATGTATACACGTATTAGCTGTGCACTAGGAGGTGCCACTTCAGAGGTACACCACTCACAACCTCCTTGGACAGCAGGTCTTGAAGGATAATGGAAAGCACCGGAAGAGTGAACAAGTCACAGCAGGTTGCTTAGGAGACCTGGTATCAGCCTGGGGAAAGCCGAGGACTTTGTATCTCTCAGATAGCACTGGTATCAAGACAGCATTTATACACAGACGTCATTTCTGAACACAAGGCAGACTAGCTTAACTGCACACTAAATACTATGACAAATTCAGAACATGGGTGGCAGTGGTGACACTCTTGTCCTTGGTCTTCCTGGTGCACTCTGTAAAGCACATGAGGGTGGGAAGAAGCATTCCTCAGGGAGAGAGAGTCATAAGGGTTCTGCTGAACAGTACAAGTGCTCATTGTTTGGATGCATTTGGCCAAGAAAGGGACATGAGAAATGCTGATTTGATTAATTGCACTGGGAAGATATATGATTCTGATATAGCAGACAAAGAGCTAAAATAAGAGTGACTTAAACATTAAAAGGAAATAAATTTTTAAAAATTTTTTAACCATCCCGCTAGTAAGAATTAAGCACACCTAGAAAATTACTGAAAGATCTCTGCCTAATTCTCAAAACTGTTCAGTGAATGAGATTTAGAGATACCTATCATAAGAATTTTCAGTGCTTATATCTCTAGCTAAACATGTTCCCAAAAGACAGTACACATCAGCTGACCAAAATTTCTATTCTTAGCCACAGACACTAGAAATGTGAAACAGCTTATTCATCGCAGCAAGAGAAATATGTTGATACAAATTACCTTGCATTTGCTGTGGGATATATCACATCTGTGATTATTAAAGCAATATCCATGGGTAATTTGCTTTTGTGTGCTGAGACTTCTGTTCCAAAATCTAGAGTACTTCTTCATTTTTCCCTTTTTCCTTCCAAATGGTTCAAAATCAATGGGAGATCAGACTTATATTTGCAATCACTGTTGGAATTGCTTTTGTCTTTTCACCTGCAGACTGTACGAATTTTTATCATTCAAGCAATTAAAATAGTGGATGAAACTGGATTCAGAACATAACTGTATTAAATGTCATTTTAGCTTACAACAAGTCTGTAATAACTATTCTATGATTGCTTTTTAAGCAGATGAACACTTACCAGAGGCTGATTATACATCCATCGTATCAATAGTTCATTTATCAGTTAGTTTAAGTGCCAAAATCTTTCCTGGGTTTTAATTAATTTGGAAAGCCAATCTAACAAAAGATTAGTTAGACATAATTTATTCTTCAAACATTGGTGATAGTAGGATAGTTTTTATCTCTTGATCCCAATCTTATATGATTGATGTTTATTTATTGAGAATAAAGGTACCTCAGGGAAATTCTGTGCATGTGCTCTATGTGTCTTAAGCCTATGTAATAATCCATTCTTGATTTAATTGTTATAAATCCATCACTTCTTCACTGCTTTCAAACTCCTGAAGTCAGTAAGTATTTCTTCCAAGCAACATATTCAATGAATGTCCCGTTAAATAACCTTTGTAGTAGAGAGTGTCTTGAAAGTGAAAGAACTGTAAAAAAATTGTTCCTTAGATTTGCAATTTCAAGGCATCTTAAGTGAATATATAGCATGAATAACTTCATTCTGGTTGGAGTGACCAATTTAAGATGAAGAACTCATAACATGTAAAGAAAGAGCAAAAAGTAAATAATGTCTCTGCTCTTTATTTCAGAATATAGGTGAGGAAATAAGGAATGAAAATTGGTGTGATATTTGAATCTTGAATATTTTCAGGAAGTTTGTTTTCTTCTCACCATCACAATTAACAACTTTTATTTCTCCATTGAAACTTTGTAGCTAATTCTGGTACCTAGCATGGTTTTTCATTCCTGTACTTGTGCTATGTGAGCACAAATCATAATGTAATATGGCCCATAACTGTGGGGTTTTTTTCAGAAAAGGTATTACAATAGTCAAAACCAAATTGCAGCAGTCCAACTGCTCTTTAATATGTTGGGGGTCTCTTGCTTGTTCGTTTTTTTTTTTTTTTAATTAGCAAAAAGGGCTGTTGTATGTGTTTATTAACTAAGAAATGAGTATTTTGGAACATGGACAATTATTACCCCGGCACGCTATTTTAAAATACAGAAATTAGCAAAATGTGTCATTTTACATACAGGATTATGAAATTATCTTGTCTATAGTACACTTGTTCACTAAGTAAACACATTAAACACACTAAACACATGTAAACACATTAAAATTATTCCTTACTGACAAAAGTCTTTATGCCTTGAGCATAAAGGTGTCACTATGGCATTCTTTATTGCTATATCAGTTCAGCTGCCCACATTCCAGCATCTTGGAACAATTTAAGATGCACTCTTGTATCTTGTGTGGTCTTCTGATGGCATCACATAAATCATGGTCTCCTTTAGATCTGGTATAGTATCTGTCAACCCTCTGGAACACATCTCAGACACCTTAAGGCATGTCAAATGACACTAGACACCTATGCATGGGGAACTGAACTAAGTTGTTAGTGGATCCTAGAAGTGTATTCATCTGGACATTTACACACATTTACTTTAGCAATGAGATGACTAAGGCTCTCTGAATGCATTATTTGTTTTTTCTTCTAACAATGTGTGCTCCAGTTGCTCAACTACATTCAAATGTCTACAACACAGGAACTGAAGTAAAATGAAGTCCAGTTTAAAATCTGCTTCTGAAAAGCCAGTAGAAAGATTTAAAATTACATAAAGAAGGAACTGGAGCAATATTGTTTTAACCATTAAATGCAAAATGTGGGTTTTTATATTTCTTGAGTCTAATAGTTACATTGCTACTGCTCACTCTTAATAATATATTTAATAAAATTAACAAAAACCAACAACATTGATGTGGATCACTACATGCATCCAGCTATGAAACAGGAATTATAAATAATTAAGTATAAGCATTGACCTCTGGATTTGTGTAAAGCCTGCAAAAGGAATTCCCCATTTCATTAACTAAGGACACTGCTTAGGGCTTAAAGAGCCATTTATATAGGGTAGTCAATGAATAAGTATTCTCCTAACTGCTCATATCTCATGGATGTTCCTTAAGACATTCTGTTGAAGCTGAGAGAGTCCCACCAAAGCTGCTAAGTGGGAGTACCACAACTGACATCCTCAGCAGTTATTTGTATATAGCTGGTAGATGGTGGTACCCAAACTATCAGCTGTCTCATACAACAAGCACATGACAGTATTATGATTTCCCATGCATCACTTCATGGGAATGATAAATAAATGAGTATTGCTAAAGTATATTCTCTGTATGAGAATTGCAAAGTGGATTCTCTTGCTCTAAAAATCACACAAAATAAAAGCATAGTGATAAGAATTTAAGTATTTTATTCTGTTGAGTGACATACAAGCAATGCTATTTTAGAAATCTCTTAGTAGTGATGTGTGAGGAGACTTAGATGGATCAATGCCTGACTGACATGTTGACATTTAGCTGGCTAAGTACAACACTGTGCAATTCCTGCATAAGGCTTAAAGATAACAAGCTTAGCTAAAAAATTTATTCTAAGGAGGTATCTGCAATACTTGTTAATTGATAGACTGATCAACAATCCTTAGGGCAAACAAAACAGTAAAAAGGAAGGGAGAGTTCAGTTGCTTCAATACATGAATAGAAAATTTTAAGACATTAATGGATAGCCCTTATTCAAGGATTTCCCATATGTGGCAGTTTAGATTTACCTTAGATTTATTAACTCAGTAACATTTAAGTTTCCACAGGCCTGTTATTTGTTTAAAAATACTTTTTGTTTTTGCCAGTCCTTTTTTAAACAAGAAATAACCATTGCAACATTTCAGTACATCTCCAAAGAGTGTCTTTTTAGAGTGTTGCTCCTTGGAACGCTTTACTGTTGTGGTTTCAGGCTGGCCAAATGCCAGGCCCCCGTGAACAACCCTTTCCCCCCGCCCCACAGCTGGACAAATGAGAGAAAATTTAATGAAGTATTCACGAAGTTTGAGATAAGGGGCAAGAGAAAGATTCTAATTAACTATCATCCGAGGCAAAACAGGTTTAACTTAAAGAGATTAAACTCCCCCCGCCCCACAGCTGGACAAATGAGAGAAAATTTAATGAAGTATTCACGAAGTTTGAGATAAGGGGCAAGAGAAAGATTCTAATTAACTATCATCCGAGGCAAAACAGGTTTAACTTAAAGAGATTAAACGAATTTATTGCTTACAAAATCAGAGGAAGATCTTTTAACGAGAAGAAAAAAATAAGCCCTTAAACACCTTCTTACCCCAGCCCCCCAACACTTCCTTCCTTCCCACTAACAGCACAGGGAGACAGGGATGGGTTTTTTTTCGGTCAGTTCATCACTGAAGATTTTTTCCTTCTGCTGCACCTGCTTATTGGGGAGAGACCCAGTTTTTCTTCCTCCAAGCACTGTGGCATTAATCACCTTTCCAAACTTCTATGATATGACTTCTTCCCATCACAGGCAAGACAATTCTGCCCAATATTGCTGCTGAGGGTTTTTTTTGCCACGGAGTGCAGTCCTCCCAAGGACAGGCTGGTCCAAACCCGGGGGAGGTGGCGGGGGCAAGGCCTTTTTATCAAAGATGAATCCCTCAGACCCGGGAGCAAAGCCTCGTTATCCATTGTCAACCCCCACTGGACCAGAGCCCTTCTAGGCATTGTATCCACCCCTCCTGCTTCGGCGTGAGCATCTTCCCCACGGCTGGGGCTGTATCTCTGCATCTCTGTGGGCTTCTAGGTTGCAGGGGGACACTGCATCAACATAGTTCTTACCACAGGCAGTAGAGATGTCTTAGCTTTGATGTTTGGAGCTTCTCCTCCTCCTTTTTCTTCTCTGACCTTGAAGTTTTCTCTTACATGTTCTCACTCATCCTCTTCGTCTAGCTAAAACTACAGCTGCATGCACCTACTTTGTTTTGATTTCTTTTTAAATATGTTATCACAGAGGTGTTAACTCCATCTCTAATTGGCCCAGCCATGGCTAGCAGCATGGCTAGCTAGTCCATCTTCAGAGCCAGCAGTGATTGGGTCTGCTGGACATCTGTGGAAGCTTCCAGCAGCTTTTCACAGGAGGCATCTTTGTGGGTCCCCCCCACTATCAAAAAACTGGGCCCTGCCAAACCAATACATTTACGTATGCTTGTGTGTGAGGACATCAATTTGCTTTTATATTTTTTTCCTGTTTACCTTAAGCTCACTGCCTCAGTTTATTCCAGTATTATACTAAGAATAAGCATCATAATCGATGACAGCTTTGCAGTATTGAACCCATATGCACACAGAACACTCAATTAAATGTGGCTGACACACCAAATTCGTTCAGTTTAATTAGTAGAAAAAGGCATGATAGTTTCTGAGTTCCTAAAACCTCACACATTTTTCAAAAATGTATTTGCAATTCCAACAGTCAGTTACAGTAACAGTCTCATTAAAGGTCAGGAGATTTATGGTCTTAAATTAGAATGTAAAAATCTATACCTAATTGGATTTTTGTCCATAATACAAATAAAGCTGTTTCTAAATATCATTTCATCTGCCTGATATTGAATTCTACTTGCACCTTCCTCTAACGTTCATCACAGGTTCATCTGAAGGTAGGACAAAGGAAAGATGACAAGAGAAGACCATAAGAAATTTATTACCACAGCAAATCTCATTTTCTGGAATAATCTTGGACTCACAGAAGTTTGCAAGTATATTTCCTTCAAGCAGTATTCCACATTTCATGGCCTAATACTGACCTGAGTGCAATTGCTTAGAGTGAATATATTAGGAAGTGTCTGCTGGGAACAACTTAGTCTTCCCTGACCTCTATAAAGAGAGATTGATTCTGTACCTTTTACAATACCACCAGATGTTCCCTTATTTTTCTCTCACCTCCCTTTGAAGGAGTCACAAAGCTGAAGGTGCTAATGAAGAAAGGCTCAGCTTATCACACTGAGTTAGCTGCATGTAATGTGCTAGATTACCTGGAAATACTTTTCTTTTTTCTACCATTATGGCAAGTTATTCTTCACTTCTGTGCCTCAACCAGATGCCTAAAGCCAGGTGTGTGCTCAAGGCTAAGGGTCATTATGAACTCCTCTGTGAACATAGTGGGGTGACACATAGGAGGGAAACATTTTTTGCCCTCACTTCCCTATTTAGCAAAATAACACTGCTTTTGGTCCTCAAACTCACTCACACATTTTACCTTACTTACTGACAACACTGGTAACTTTTAACAGCTCATAGTCCTTATTAGAATAAGGACTCCAACTTGTATCTTCCTGAGGCCTCTCTCCTGAATCCTTATTCTGGTTTTGTTTACAGAGCATTCTGAACATGATTAGCTATTAAAAAAGTTAAACTATCAATTATTTGTTCACTTTTTAACACTATTGTTTTGTAAAGCTTTTATGAAGGAAGAGGACAGGCTTTTTCAATTCTGTTTTGGTCAGTGGTCAGAAGTTGCAAGCAAAATTTTCAAAAGTGAAAATATTACTGTTGTTTTGTAAGAGTCTCATTTAGAAGGAATCATAGATAGATGTGACCTTTTTTCCTGTGTATTGAAGAGCAACTGAAATTAAGATACTGTTAATGTAAGATCTCATTAAAGAAACCAAATACATTCTTATGTAAATTGGTGGGACTTGAAGATTAAGTTTTCTGGAACATATTTCCTGAATGAAGGCTCAAGCTTCAGAAAGAGGGCAAACACAGCACTTTTCTGGTTTCTAATTTATTTTCAGTGATGATTTGAAAGGTATATGTAGTTAATATTAACATGAGGCAAATATTCTTTAGGGGAGAGAAGGAATGTGGGGTTTACTTATCAGAATTTACACTTCTCAGTCTGTCCAAAACACAAGAACATCTACAGCCTACAGACAAAGAGAAAAACTATAGATTACAGACAATTAGAAAAATTACTCTCCTTTTTTTAAACAAGTAGAAGTTAAGAGACAAAATCCAGTTATATCTACTTCAGCAATCCTGTGTTTGCTTATGCTTTGCAGAACAGTGTAGCGCAGTTAACATTGTTCAAGTTACTATTAACAATTCATATGCTTTTAAACTAAGAAACAGGCTGAGAAATCATTGAATATTTGGGTAGGAATAAATATGTCATTGACGCTTGAGATTTACATTCATCAAACCATTGTTTCCCACAGAACACTTCTCCTGGATACATGTGCAATCTCCCTTCTCTCTTTGCTTAGTTAAAAATGGAAGTAGATTTCTCCAGTTAATGTAAGTCATACAACTAAAAACAATTTTAAAATTTGAACTATTGTAGAGGTAACATAATGTTTCTTAGATTGAACTCAGGATGGTACATTTAATAGCACTGCCTGGCTAGCATAAATTCATATAATAATATCTTTCTAAGAGATTGGCATGTTATTTTCAAATATTTTGATTTATTACTTAATTTAATACATAAGTATTAAAATGTCATAATTCATTAATGATATAAATATTTTAAGTATTTCCATATATTCAGTAAAACATTGATATCAAGTACTGCACAAAACCAAAAAAGAGAAATGTAATATTTTCTAATATTTTATGTATATATCTTACTCCTTAAACAAAATTTTAACATATTAAGTTTCTTTTGAAATAATGACACATACGCTCTATTTTGAAATAAGTAAGGCTTTCTAGAGAAAAATCCTTAATTCAAAACTATGAGGCTCATGGGAATTTTTGCATTGAATGTAGCAGTCTTTTTATCAATTATAGAAAGAGTTTACAGTATTAGTGCACTGCATAGTTTTCAGAAATATTTTTTACTATAACTGATTCATTTTTTTCAAATTATATGTCATGGAATGTGCTTGAACTTTCTGGTATTCTCCACAGGACCAGATGGGGTAATTCTCTCTCCCAGTCTTCCAGCCCTCTATTCCAGTGAATGAATGATCCTTAGTATGCAGAAGTGAATGTTTATTGTAACAACATCCAAGCTTATTTCCCATACAGAGCATCCACATAACAAAAAGGTATCATTTGATCATATAAACACACATGTATGTGTATATACACACATACATATCTGTATATAACTAACCTAAGAAGATATTTATATTAATGAGATTGCCTGTGCTTCATTTTAGCTGTCTGCTCTAAGTTATTCTGGATTTTTCTTAGTAGGTGCATTTAAAAGTGAGCAGGAAATGATGCACGATTATGTAATTGCCTAATTATGTTTTTAATTTAGTCTATTATGTTTATGAAGATCTTTATAATCCTTTAGTCAGAACAAATAATATTTTAAAAACCCTTTAAGGAATAAAGACAATCTTTCAGAAGTAATTCAGAGATATGTTCAAAATTTCCTAAAATAAGAAATATAATTACAATGTAGGTGACTGCATTTTATTGAAGAATTATTTTTAAGTTCTATTTGGCTAAAATTATCACAGGAAAATTTTGGGCACAGTATTCATTAGCAGCTTTATTCACCATCATATTTCAAGTTCTTGTAATTCTGCAATTATTTATCAGTGACAGTATTTACAAACATAGACAGTAAAAGATTAATAAACAAACTAGGTGAAATGATCTCTTCACAAGGCAGAAACTCTTTCTCATACTATTTTTCTGCATTTTCATGAAAAATTAGAAGTTTCCAGAATACTCAAGAGGCAATATAGTCAAATAGTAGTATTCATCAGAATTCTGGTGTTAAAGCAGATTAACTAAGTAACTTATAAATTAAATAAATAAAAACTAACCAACCAGAAGTCACAGAACCCAGAGAGTTTAGACAGCCAACCTAGTCAGTAACAGGCATGCTTATGTTCTGATTCATGTGCTGGGCTTTGGCCTTTATCTTTGAAGATAGTCACTATACTTCAGTATGCCTTTCATATGGAGAATAACCAAATGCTGAGAACATTTAAATGGCGTTTCAATGACTCTTGTTTTCCTTCCTTCTGCTCTTCCTTCCCAAAGATGCTTTGTTATGTATGAGGAAGCTAATCATGAGGAAGCTAATCCTTTCCTTTTTCCTAAATAAATGGTAAAACTTCAGCAGCTCAAATGAGCTTCACTGAGCATCAGATGATCTATGTGTGAGATGTCACATTATCTCCCTGTACTAACAAAGCCAGAAGGCTTTGCTGTGTTTTAACAGTCATTACTAAACATCTGATAACAGAAATTAAATGTAATTAATTTCATAATTATGCATTTCTACAAAAAATTAATCTTTGGATTAACTTTTACTAAAAATTGCATCTTTATTGTATCTCTCATTTTGCTGTATATACTGAAAAATGACAGAAAATCATAGAAAAAATCTTCCTTCCCTTTCCATTTTTCTGTTATTATTATAAACTGATATTTTTTGATGCATTTTAAAATAGTTTGACAGAATGACAGCTCTAAAACTAAACAATCTTTTAGTTTTATATTCTTGGATGCCTGTTTCTTTTTTTTTTTTTTTTTTTTGAGAGTCTCTTGAAATAAAGATAATAGTTCTAGCAAAGAACAATAAATGGATGGCAGAAATATTGTAGTACCACACACTGACAGAATGAATCATACCTGGAAAGAAACTGCATAAAAATATGTCTTTTTCAAGATTTTAAAAATACAGAAAGTACTATGCTTCATTCAGTTTTGGTGTGTTTTGGTTTTTCTCATATGTCCTAATTTTCTATTTACAGTAAGAGTTCAGTCACAGAGGGACACATGTAGGTTCTCTGACCAGATGTCTTCTTTTGACTGGAAACAAAATCTGACAAGTAGTCACAAAATGAAATTGCTAAAAGAAAAGGTTCTGGAATAAATCTATGAAATAGAAAGCAACCAATTGTCTGGATAATTTGCTATTCATCCACTAATTTTCTATGAAATACACAGCAATCTGCTGTGATTTAACCTATTACTTAAATCACCTTTGGTACCAAAATAACAGACAGAAGCTATTAGTGTGATATCAACTTTAAAAAGAGGCCTCATCGTCTTACCTCTATTACATGGAAAGTGGTATAAAAATAATAAAATAAGAAACATGATTCATATACACTCGAATACATAAGCTACATTTGCAAGTTTCAAACTGGTTTACAAGGAAGAAATCCTGAGCTTACAAGTTTTAGTTATGTGAAGGGATCAGCAACTATGTGAGTATGATAGGTGCAATATGTACTTTGTTTTCAATACTTTTCAATACTTTCAAGAACTTTTGTTAAGTTCTCCCCTCAGAGCCTCTGAAAGAACCTATCCTGTTTTAAAGGAAGAGGAAGATTTTAAATAATTAATGATCAGCTGAAACATTGGAATGGAAAAGAATTTAAATGAATGGTCACTTTTCATAATGAAGAGATCTTCATAGAGACATCCCTGAACAATCTGTGTTCTGGGTTTGTTGTTAATTATTTACCCAAGAAAAATGAGTATGTGATTTTTTAATTTAAATTATTAATGATAATCACATCTGATCATAGATATATAAGAAAGATCTCATGCTTGTGAATGACTGAGTAATACATTTGAATGTTAACAAAAGTAGATTAATTTCAGTGTTGGTAACTGCAGAATCAAGGAGACTGGAGAAGAATCACCACACATGGGAAATAACAGGCTCTAAATTGTCTAAAAATTGGCTAATACCACTTAGAAGAAAACTCTGGGTGCATTGTGAATAATTTTATTTTCTTAATAAATACAGTATAGCATTTGATACACTTTCCTTATGTTAATATACACTAGCAGCCACTTATTGAGTCAGATGTTGGAATCTTTGATCCAGCAGTGAGTTTTTGTCTTTATCTTCTCAAAAAAGGTGATACAATAGCAGTTCAATTTGAATCCTCTTTATTTTAGCATTCTCTTAATAAAGTTCATTCTTTTCTTAAAGATTTTAAAAATAGACAGCTTCTTTTTGAGAGTTTTTCAGTATCTTTGCATTCTGTGAGGATGGAAAATTGATCTATTTATGCATGTGTCTATATGTAATCTAGAATGTATAACATACTACCACACATTACATTTAAAATAAATATTTCTTATAATCATCTCTTGAATCACATACCATAAATTTAAGATGATGCAGAGCAGACACCTAGGTGAGCATCATATCCCTCATTCTGTCTTTCTGGTATTGTGCATTCCTTTAGTAAGTCAGTTATCGGAAATGTCCCTCAAGAACACATTTTCCAGATGTAAAATGAAGAGTCAATTGTATAACATTTTATTGACTCAAACCTTCTCAAAGTCCCCATGAAAATTTGTGTGCAATGAAACTAGAACACAGAACCTGATTAAAGGAAAACTAGTACACAGAAGCTGAGCTAGGTTTCAGCAATCTGGGAAACTTTTGCCTCCAGAGAAAATGCACAGTAGAGACTTTATGAATACTCTTAAAGAAGAAGACAATTCATTGTTGTTGGATTTACTTGTGGTTAAAAATTGGTAGTATAGTTCCTGCAGAGGCTATACTCTTTTTCCTCAGTACAGCACAGTACATACTGCAGCCATTTCACAGACTTAATAGGAAAGATAGACTTGAGTCATTTGTCATGAGCAGTAATTTTACTATGTTTGCAGTTTATAAAGTAGTATTTTCACAAGGCTATGACAGCAATACAGCTCAATGCTGTGGAATAAGAAAAATAAAAGAGAAAAAAGGATGAGAGAAAGAAAGAATGAAAGATCATTTGAGAAGCTGTTTCCTTTATTCTGAATAAAACTCTCCATCACATTAATGCTTTTCACAGTTTCTGTAGTCAGTGATAAGGTGACCCACATTTGACAGTGCTATAAACTACAGATCAACTGGGGCATGGAAAGGAAGCAAAGAAGTGACAGATCAAAACAAAATGTCCCTTGTTTCAGTCCTTGAAGCTATTTCTGAGTTGAGGATTGGACACAAGAACATTGAATAGCCATCAATCATACCAGTTAGGCAAGGATGTATTAATATAGGACGACCAAATACAGCTTTAAGCAACCTACTTGTTGCTAGCAGAACTTGGCACAAACTTGATTTCAGGCATGATTCTTTCATTGGACTTTCTTAATTTTGCTGTTGTCATTCATGACTTTGGTTTTTAATTTTAGTGGGACCAATGAAGCCAAGCAAAATGGTACGGTCAGTCAGAACTAACTGAAAATTCAACTGTTACCATTTAACTCCCACAATAAAATGGGGCTTGCAGACTTCAATCTGAAATATCTATCAATCATTTCCCCCTTATTTGTTTTCCTTTAAAATACTTTCTGGAGGATAAAGCTTTTACCAATGCTTATCTCAAAACGCACTTTTCCCTGAGTGATGGTATTTTTAATTGACATCAGAAATATGCATACTAAAACCACAAAGGCTTGCAAACATTTCATATGCTTCCCTGCTTGATATTACTAAAGTAACCTTTTCCAAAGGTTATAACTAACCTCTTGATGGTATTTTTTTTGTCAAAAAAATGAAGGTTGACATTGAAGCTAGTTCTTATGACATGAAATATTCACAATTACTTCAGTGCTTTTTTCTTTGTGCTAAAGAACCCCTTTCAAAACATTCTTATTCAGCAACTAGCGTCTGCTATGTATTAAACTTTTATACCAGAGTTAAAGTTTTATAGGGTTTAAGGTTATAAAATATTAAGACAAAAGTTGAGCTTGAGATAATTTCTGTTTAAAAGACAGCAAGTGTATCTACCAGAAAGCAAAGAAATACAGATTTTATTGCATTACTGTTTTACAGAGATGCTTCTCTGATACTTTTTTCTCACAATATATTTACTTTTGATAAATGCATAACAGAAAGAAAAAAAACAAAAATAACATTTGAGTTCCATTAAATTGAAATTGGTAAAAACTTTATTTCAAAACTTTTAATTAGTTAGTCTTGGCCAAACTCAATATTTGATCAGGCACTACTGGTCACTAGAGATCAAAAAGTATGTTAGACAATACCAGTAGCAGAACTGTCGATAGCTATGGAGCTCTGTAAGGTTGGGCCTCAATCTGAATACATTCTGTTTGAATTCAGAAATGTTAATCTAGTATCTCTGAACAATATCTCTAGATGAAATTCTTAAAGGCACATAAAAAAAATTAAATAGATGACTGCAGATGGTTCAGCAACGCTAATTATTTTTTTATTTCTCCATAGGTAAAAAATGTGTGTTGGACTGAAAATAACACTAAATTGCAAGAGTAACTTTAAATATTGTATTTACTTTCTGAAATTTTCATTTTTATAAGGTTTTTAATTTGTATAATTTTCATTATAAAGTAGTTTATATAATCTTCTTTATCTGCACTGTGCAATTCTTGTTTTCTATAATCTTCTGCTTTGAACTTTCTGAACTATCCTAATGTCTTCTTTAATGTAGTAGTAGTTGTAATTTGAAGGAACTCCATCTCTATATGAAAGACAGCCGCTAAAAATTATTCTTTACTTCTACCTTTAAAAGAATATTTATTCTATTTAATTAATGCTTTCTATCATTTTAGGTTAAGATGATGAGGCTTGGGCTGCCTTCTAAGAAATTGAAGTATATTATAAGGGTAAAATTCAGATTCTGCCTTGTCCCAGTCTGTTCTTCATTATTCTATTCATAGAGAATCTTTATGAAAACACAAAATGGGTAGTACAGAAATCTAAGCACTTCTTAAGGACAATCCAATCCATACTACTGTAGGTATCTCATATATGTCAGCTGAACCATGGCTTAAAGTATCTATTTCTCTCAATTGACTATAGAATATAGAAAGACACACCAAAATAGGTAATCTAAATGTAAACGGCTAAAATGCATTGAGATACTCTACCTCAGTGATGATCTCACTTTAGAACTGTAATCCTACTTCCTTTGTAATATAAGAACCTAAAAATGCCTTTTCCTAACACATTACTGAAGTCTTAATTACTCTTACCAAAATGAATATTCTGCTTCAGACTTGAAAATCTTCTAAGCAACAACATAATAAATATCCGTAGACAATTCAGGTTTTGTTCCAAACCAAGTTTTGAAGTAAAACAAATAATACATCCCTTCCAAGCACAGCTCCTTTTAGGTAAATTTTCAGGTCTATGGATTCTAACCTAGATGCAAATTAAGAATAATGGATAATATAACACAACTAACATCTTTAATTCTTTTGTTTTATTGAATAAAATGAAACAGAAGATTTACAGCTTTCAGTCCTTGGATATGACCAGATGGTAGCAAGTTATGGCTGTATCCTATCTTAAGGTACTATTTCACAGCTGACACAATAACTGGACTTCCTAAACTGATGTAGCTATAGAGCTAATTGCATTAAACTGCTGTGATGATAGTAGCAGTTCATATTCTCCTCACAACTATTTTTTTCATTGCTTTGTTTTATACTTCCTCAGGTTTATTCTTTTAGTTAAAAAAAAAATTATACAGTAATTTATAGTCTATCACAAATTAACCTGAGTTCTAACAATCACCAGCAAGAATTTAGTTTTTAACCATTACTTGACTGCTAATGTTTTAATTAAAATTTTGCTATATACAGAAAAAATTAAATACTAACAAAATTAAATAAATAATTCTGTGAGTACCAGAACTAGTGAGGCTTGATTACTTATGCATTTTTGTTCTTTGAGTTGGATTAGAACAAGATTTTCTGTTATCTCTTCAGAGACATATCCTTTCACAAATTACTTTAGTAGGGGCATACAGGCTGCCACTTTCCATTTTCAAATGATAATATTTCACAAAACTTGTATGGTCATAATTATTTTGGATACTTATCCTCATAAATAATTTTTTTCTGCCATTGTCATTGTTTAACCCCAGCCAGCAGCAAAGCCCCACGCAGACATTTGCTCACTCCCCCACCAGTGGGATGGGGGAGAGAATCAGAAGGGCAAAAGGTAGAAAACTCATGGGTTGAGATAAAGACAGTTCAATAGGGAAAGCAAAAGCCAGGCACACAAGCAAAGAAAAACAAATAATTCATTCATTGCTTCCCATGGGCAGGCAGATGCTCAGACATCTCCAGGAGAGTACGGCCCCATGACATGTAACAGTGACTTGGGAAGACAAATGCCATCACTCCAAACATCCCCCATTTCCTCCTTCTTCCCCCCACTTTATAGACTGAGCATGATGTCACATGTTCTGGAATATTCCTGTGGCTGGTTTGGGTCACCTGTCCTGGCTGTATCTCATCCCAGCCTCCCATGGACTCCCAGCCCCCTTGTCAGTGTGGCAGTACAAAAAGCAGAAAAGGCCTTGGCTCTACGTGAGCACTGCTCAGAATAACAAAAACATCTCTACATTATCAGCCCTGTGTTCAGCACAAATCCAAAACACAGCCCCATACCAGCCACTGTGAAGAAAACTAACTCTACCCCAGCTGAAATCAGCGCAGATGTGATAATCAAAAATGTCTGGGATGCAAGATGTACAACACAAAATTATAGAGAGATACAATAAAATCTGATCTGAAGGGAAATCAGACTTAAAACATGAACACACAAATGTTCAGTGGTTGAAGGAGCATGCTCATATACTGGTATTTCATAAAGTTTTCTTGACAGTTTTAACTCTGGTTCATCTACAGCATGCTGACAGTAGAACTGTTTGGGTACTAACGACCAAGGTTCATCCAGCTTGGTGAACGCTGAACATTTTAACACTTCCATAGGCATTTGAAGCTATTTTGGACTGTATAAAGATGCTTTTTTTTGTTTAACTAATGCACATACTTTCATTACAATGAGAGAGAACTCATCTTGTGCACTATATACCACATTTTCTTTGTTCAGATAAGCTATATTAAAATACTGAGCACATTATGTTGGCTAGGTGACTGCTGAACTAGATGTCTTTCTTTTAGACGAGTAAAATTAAATTGGAGAAACTAATGTATCACTAGAAAAACAAGGCTGAAAAAGGTTCATCAAAGCTGACTGCCTGCAGTTTTAGCAAAGAAAATTTGGAAATGGTGTTAAATTGTTTTTGACCTGATAATCCAGCATACAGAGGTAATAGTAAGAAAAGTTACAGCAGTCAAAAGAGGCTTACTAAAAATCTAGTTCCTCTAGCTTGCATGCCATTTCTCCTAAATTTTCTAATTATAATACCCAAGTAATATTGTTTTAATCTCATAAATTAGTTTCTAATACAATGGAGAGATTTAAAATGAAATGCCATTTGAAAAGGTCATAAAGCAGGGACAATACACAGCATGTGACAGAAGGCTTAGCAGAAGAATAATACTCTTTGGGTTTTTTTTTGCCCCTATTATGCTTTTAACAAAAATATTATTTCCTATATATAAGATCACTATGGCTCATTTCCTTTTGACACCACCTCTTACTGAGTAGTTATCAGCAGTAATAGAAAATGAGATTGAAATATTATCCTGATAGTAAAGTATAAGCTTTAATATAAGACTAATTTAGCATATTTCTTCAAAAGGTGTGGAATACTATAAAGTTCATCCATCTAAAACTTATTGCTGTTATTGAAATCCTTATCTGTTTTCAATCATATAGCAAGTATATATAAACATAGGAGACTCTAAAAATCAAAAGGTTACTGAAATAAAACAACTACACACAGAGAAGAACTTAAGGGCTAAAAAAAGGTCCACAATTTAAAAACATTCATGTGGTGGCCAAATTTGCTAAAATAGGATCTATGATCTCAGAATTAATAACAAAATATATTTTCTTTCTTCCATTAAACTTGCAACCATCTCTTGAACCATTCAATGGGATTTTGAGAGTAATTATTTTCCAAAGTTCTAACAATGCAGCCAGAACCCTGATGATTTCATACACCAGTATGCAAAAGTAGTAAACAAAAAGTCCAAATGAGCCCAAACCAATACTTTAATTTGAATAATTTAGTACTAGTTCTTGTCACGCTCTTTAGGCTTTTATACAATCTATTATGATTTCTGAAAAAAACCATTTTTTTTAAATGGGACTAGGATTTTTTTTTTATATGCCATAGACAATGCTTCAGTCATTCTGAAAATCTTAATTATTAATTGTAAATCAATAAATATTAGCAGAGGAATCACTCCTTCCCACGGTTTTTTCCCTGCTTTGTGTACAGAAAAGAAACATCAGATCTTTTTTGGCTGATCCTCCCACAGTGAATCAAATTACAATAGAATGATCAAATTGCATACATAGGGATTATTTTTTCCTACTTTTAACACATTTAGGTTTCCACTAATTTTCAAACAAACCTAAAAAAATTTGTTACATGGACTCATTTAATGTAGTCATTCGCTACATGTACTCATCAGACATTGTTATATGAATTAGCATGAGAGAAAGCAAATCAGGGATTGGGAAAAAAAGGTTATGGCAAAAATTCACTTAACCCTACAAGATTTTCTGAAATTCTTTCAACAAAGACAAGGCATACAACATGTATAAAGAAATAGTCATCAGGAATACCTATTTTTGAGAGATCATTTATCTTTAAATTAGATCAGCTTTAGACTGAGTTTTGATATTCTGAAACTTGTTTACTGTACATGACGTGAAGCTTGTGTTTGCTGCATTTTTTAGACATTTTTAGACAAAATTCTGTTCCTTAAGGGAATAAACCTCTCCAGAAGTGGGAAAACAGTAATTACAACTGCTGGTTACTCTGATATGTTGTTGGAATTAATTTTTCGACAGAAAGATTGCCTGTTGTGATAATGGTAAGGAATCTTAGATAAATTAATTTTCACCTGCATACAAAAAGAAACTGTATTTGTCTGAGCTCCTTCAGTTTCCTCCAATGTAGTGGGGTTTTTTTGCGAAAGATTGAAAAGGCAATATCACTATTTGTTTTTTTCCAGGAAAATTTGGAATAAATAATGAAAAACATTAAAAACAATAAATTAATACAAATCAGCAAGGAAAGTGAGACCCATCTACTTGTCATTTCAGGATGCTCAAACATACAGAGATAAAAGTTTCATTACAGTGTTGTGGCCCCGACAGCAAAGTTTGTGGCATATAATCAAAATATGACATTTGAAAAAAGAGGCAGCACTACTTCCAGAAATTAGCATTTTTCTGGTTTGTCTATCCATATCTATATACACAGAAACATACAACTGTATATGTGTTGAAATATATAGACTCCTTGTTGTTTAACATAAATTTTTAAAAAAAGACATATTGACATTTTTCTGCTTAATTTAGGCCATAGTCATGCTTTCTTCAAAAGTTTCATCAGATGTTACCTGCATATACTAGACAGAGCACCTATCATCTGCTTGTAGCAGAATGCACAAACCATCTGTCGGATAGTGTTGGTTTTTTCAACTGCTGTTTTCATATGCTGACATAAAAAGCAAAACAAAGCAAAAATCGTGAAGTATATTGGGCTTTTCCTCCAGTACAATAATCATAGGTGGCTCTGCTAGACTACACAAAAACGCAACAGAGAAAAACAAGCCCCTGAAGAGAGAAGTTATTTGACTTGACCTTGCAAAATAACATACGCCTAGGCACATCTCTGTTGTAATAGAACACTTAGATTGCAGAAAAAAAAATACAAAGAAAAAAAGGCTTCTTTAAAAGTTTCAGTTGAGATTAATTAAACACACTATTTTTTAGGTTTTTGTATTGTGAATTTTTTTCACTGATCTTTTCAGAATGTTCTTCTGTCATGCACAAAGGAATTAATTTCAACATCCGAGCAAAGATTTAAGAAACATCTGTATAATTTCTTAATCTCCACAATTTGGAAAAACCTTCCAATGAATTTTTCCTTCTGAAATAAGCCTCTTATATCACAGTTCATAAGACAAGGCACATTCTTTCATTTCTTAATTACTCACTGGCCCTTTTTTGCTATATTCCCCATCACAACGACAAAGGAAACAGGACACTTCAGGCAGAAATCTTCTTGATTAGACAACCATGTTTCATTCTGTGCATTACACTCTTAATGATGTGTGCTCTTTTACTATGAGTGGATTAAGAGCCTTAGACATAAAAAGATCTTATTTCAACTCTTCAGTTTTAGTAATGTTTGATGCCTGTCACAAAAACAGTGTCACCTTAAGAGAAATAAACCTAAAGAGAAATAACAACTTACATGGTGGTGAGAGAGATAGCACTAGAGATTACTTAGTGCTATTAGGAAACTATACAAAATTACTTTCAAGTCTTTATTTTGTATGTAACTCACTACCTGGAAGCAATAAATTTCATTATATTTTCCACAAACAAAACAAAACAAAACCCCTACAAATAATAGTACTGGCTTTTTGTCTGAATTAATACAATTTCTTTAAACCCTAAGCTTTTTAAGATATCAGTTTGTGCATTATGTTAAATGTCTAATATTAGGGAGACTGACTTTGGTTATGCATAGTCATGAGATTTGGCACACCACAGTACTCCAGTGGAAGAGCAATTCAGATGAAGCCATAAAATGTAAAGAGAGGATGTACTTAAATTCTAAAAGATATATTCAAAGATTGTTGTAAAAACGGAATGGTAACAAAAAACTTTTAGTCCCCATACAAAAGGTTATTTTTTTAAAATCTTTGTCAGCATCTACAGGCAATCTTTTCATAGAAAGATACTGACTGACAGTTTTTGAGAAATTATTGAATGTGCTTCTTTCAAGAAGGCAAAAAGACTGTCATGTCTAAACATGTCATCATTGAAAGAAGTTTGTCTAGTTTATTATAATCTCCTAATGCCAACTATCAAAGAGTCCACACAACTACCAGGAAATCTGTTCGGTATTTCTAAAATAAAATAAAATTAAATTTCTTGCTTGTGATAATCTTTTCTTGGTACAATATGTTTCCTAAAATGATAATGATTTTTTTTTTAACCTGGAATTTCTTCAAACAATCCATGCGTTTTTAGATTGTCCTGGATAGCACCATAGAGGTGAGGCTCCTCCAATACACATCAGAGAATAGGAATTCCTTTTTTGCAGGATGTGTATCTGCTCATCTACTCCTATGATTAAATTTCAGTGGCAGTATGGAATACTTAATGCATATTTAACTTGCTTTGTACTAAGTGCAACACTCCTGCAGAATGCTATCTACACATTTGATTGTACTTGACTTCTCTGATGATTACTGTTGTGACAGGATAGCAAGTTGCCCTATTCAACATTCATTTTTTCAGAGGTCTTTTTTTTTTTCAAGATTATTGTGCCTTTTAATTCTCTCCTGTAACATATGGGTGAATCATCTAAGACTCTTTTCATTTTTTTTAGGAAGCATATGCTTTATTTCATTACTTAGTCCTTACTGACTAAAATGAAAGTACTGGCTGCAAAAGAAACATATGAAGAATTCCTACTGATACAACTACTGTTCCTAATTTTGCATGTCAAGGCTTTCCCCTTCAATCTCTTTTATAGCAGTTCTCATAAATTCCAGTTACATCTCAGACAAACAGTGTAGAGAAGAATTCACTTTCATCTAAATTTCAATCCTCTCAAAGACTACTACATTTCCAAGCAAAAGTTATTAATCTAAATTAAAATAACAAAGTCAAGATGTGCAAAACAATTCAGGAGGATTCATTAACATCAAATATATTGGTGAAGACGTTGATTAACAAACAATTATTTATTGAAGTTTGTTCTATTAAAAAAACCCAACTTCTGAGATGCAGCAGTAGTTTGAAGTCCCTGTGTACATCAACAGAAGATTAAAAATAACTAGACAAATAACAAGGAATATGAGAAAAAAGTGGCGAAACAGATCAGCCTGAAGGCCTGGACTGGTGATGCACCTGACTGGTCAAGAACATAAAAAAAACCTTACATCTCCATAGGCAATCGGAAGTCTATCTAAGAACAGAAGCTGAGTATCTGAGGTGCCATGTATTCTTGCAAATACAGATGCAGTGTTTTTTTATCATACTTGCTCAAGAAAGATAAAACAACTTCTATGCTCTGAAAGAACATGTTCATAAGATAATAGGGGAAACTATAGTTTCAACAAAGTCACACAGCACAACAAAACTACACATTAGGTGTATTTTCTGCGTTTGCATATTTCTACACTCTATTTACAGGCATGGACCACTTACACCATTGAAGAATCTCTAGAAAGAATTAGGAGACCAAACAAGATTCAACCCTAGGACTATATTCTGCAAAACAGTGTGTGTGATTATACCCGTCCAGATGAAAGGATCTTTTGTAATTTTTTATTGATTTGGTTTTGTGTTCTTTTACGAGTTTTGCACAAAGCAAATTTACATAGCCACAAAAAGATACCAAGGTCAAAACAATGCTGCTTTTTCTATATGGTTGGAGTGAGAGGAAGGATGAAAACAGATTACAGGAAAATACAAATCTTACAAAAGGTTGAATATTTTAATGTTGATAAAACATAGTAAAACAGAAAACTTGACTGATATAGCTAAAAAAAGAATGAATGGCAGGTGATATGTTCCATGAATTACAACAACCACTTATTAGACAATAAGAAAATCAGTGCCTTATTAAACCCAGAAAATCAATTCAGCGTGATAATGATTGTTGGTTTAGATTCAAGAAATATTGTCTAAATTTTGAAAAAGACATTTCTATCTTTAAAATACATTTTAAGATAATGACAAACACCAAAATACAAAATATCTAATTTTCAATTTTACATAATCTTACGTGTTTCATTTCTAACATTCCATTTTAATACAACAAGTTGAGGTCCATACTTTGAAATATATACCACATTGAATCGAGTCTTAATTCTCTCACTGCATTTCTGTTGGCTTGTTTCTGAGAATTAAATACTCATTCATTATTTTTCCATTTTATTTAATTAATTAAAGACAATAATTTTCATAGATCAAGTAGCAGAGATGAAATTCCTCATGAAATAGTGAAAATGGAAATCAAGAGATAAGATGTGCCTGTACGTGATAGTCAAAATGTGGCAGGGAGGTGTGCAGTAAAGGACTGAGGAGTGAAGAAATAGGAAGTATGATTACAAATCTGGTTTGGAAAACCAGGCTGGTTATGACAATCACCTCTGATCCTTTGAATATATATCTTTATGACAACAGAACTGTAACACTGGTCTGAATTTACAGTAATCCTCAGCATTGACAGTACAAATTTTCAAGACTTCAGCTGGAAATAGGAGATATGGAAAGTACAATGGGATATAAAGTTAAAGTACGTATTAAAACTTCCAGGTAAATTTTAACATGAATTTTGGAGAAACTTATTTTGTTTTGTTTATTATGCAACAAAATGTTTTCACTTATTATTTTGCAATAAATTAAAAGAGTATTTTTAAAGTGTAAATAATATTAATATCTTAACCTGTAATTACAGTTAAAATTAACACTTTCAAAAATTTTGAAATAAAATATTTAAAATACTAATGGAAAAACACCTACACAAAATAGTAAGCTTCAGCAAAACTGTTATGAAAAAATCATAATATTTTAGTATTTTGGATCTGTATTTGTCTTAAATTATTGGTAAATTATGACTTTTTGAAATAAAAATCAGAAAATTTAGATACTGTTAAAATAAAATTTTCCTAAAGTTTGGGGGATTTTTTTTTTCAGTATTACTAGGGATGACTACACAATCACTTATCTTTCTTAGGAATTTGCAGCAGTTCTCAACTTTCTAAAGGATAAATTTCCTCTCTGAAACTTTCAATAAGATCTAGTTCTTTCCCTAGTACAAATAAATTATTTTAGGTCATCAATCCTGTATTCTAAAAAAACTGTTCAAAGAACATCAGGAAATTTGAATACTACGAAATTCTGCCAAAACATCATAGTATGCTATTTAAGGAGCAGTTTTCACCTAAAAATATGCAAGTTTGAGATATAAAAAGAAAGAGTGAACTCTTAAATCACTTGCAACAGGGTATAAAAAAAATGTGTCACAAGGATAAGTAGTTGGTAAAAAGCAATGATCATGTGCTAAGAATATGTTTACCTACATATATCAATACTGTTCTTATGAATTTAACGCAGATTCCAACAATAGGCTCTAATTTTTTTTCCATGTATGTATTTAAGTGAACTTCACTGCTCACAAAATTATTATAAAGGAGTTAACTCCAACTTATTTATTAATAACTGTGTAGGAATCTACAGACTAAAAGTATGCATGTGTGCATAAACATATAAATTATATACATATATGCACTTTTAATATATGTATATAAAGAGTGAAATACAGCTGATTCATATTGATTTGTGCACATATAGACCTATATATGTCCCTACTATTATTATTCCAGAAATGGTTTTATGGAGGAAAACAAAAATGTATTGAAGCCAACAGTATTTCTGCAGACTTGGCTACAAAGATTCATCATCAATTGGATTTTCTAGATAGATATTCTTCTCTGTACTTGCTTTCACTTTTACTATGAAAAGGTTGAACATCATTTCCCTTTGCTGATGCTCTTTGATGTTACCCTTAAGAGGACCATAATTTTAGAGGTATTTTACTGATTTAGTCACTCTCTGGGCAACTGAGATATTCACTGCCAAATCTTTTCTTAATGTTGATTTTTTTTTTTTAAATATTCCTGCAAAACAGTGCAAGTATTTCTGGAAATAATTCCAGAGAATTTTTTTTTGTCCATGTTGAAAGTACATGCATAACAACAACCAAAAAACCTGTCAAGATCGCTTTCTAGTGTGTTTAGTGGGCTTGTTTTCTAGCAGCATCCATACTTTTATTGGGATGAGAGATATGCTTTTTACTAACACTATGAAAATATAACAGATTCAACCATTTCTATCCTTTTAGTCTATCTTTTTAGAACAGTTTAAATTTGCAATGTAGACTTCAAATGATGTCCATTTTCTCAAAGTTAATTGAACATTAAACATTTAAATTGAACATTTGAACCTGAACTAGCCACTTCAGACTACTGCTACGCTCCATGAAGAGAAATAGACACATCTGAAAGATAATTCACCTTTTTCAAAAATGTGCATCTAAGAAAGAGATGAGATGAGAGAAGATAAATCCCCATCATGGTCAGAACGAATGACTCAAACTAAAGTGTCTTGCTGACCCATTAAACACAGCAAATTGTACCATCAACTTGGCAGACAGTGATGAAACAATCAGAGAACAAAGTCAAACAGGGAGCTGAGGCAAAGACAGAGGCATGGGAATTCTATTAGGATTTTATTAAAAATGACAAAGAAGATAGGGGAAGGTCTAAATGTTACATAATTCAAAGATTATGAAATAGTTAAGAGAGAAACAGAAGAATGAGAGGTCCAAGAAGCTGTTAAATGAACATGGGTAATTTTTTTTTTTTTAAGTATCTAGGACAAGATACAGGAAAGAATGGACAGTAAGTAACCTGGTAAGTAAATCAACATGGCACATGGTAAGAGAAGTTGGTAAAATCAAGTAACACTCCAGGTAAGGAACCTCGGATTTGAATAAGGCAGTCAGGAATCCTCTGAGAATGTGGAAAGGAGAGAAAAAGTTAGAATAAGATCCAGAAGTACCCATATTCAATACAAAAAGAATGTAAAGAGGAAGCAACAAATGAAAGTACGTTTGGGAGCACCAAGAAAAGTATATTAATCTTTGCTTGTCACTAGAATTACAAATGCAGCAGAAGACTCTGAAGATTTGCCATTTCTTCAGCTGTTGAATTCCTCAATCTTTCTGCAGAGAGAGTACACAATCCCATTGTAATTATCCCCATAAAAATTAAGAATTTCCTTTGGCTATCAATTATTCTATCAGCTCAAGTGACAATGGGTTATACCGTGAATCCTCAAATTTCAGTCCTGCATTTAAGTGGTGGACAACAGAAATGACAGCACAGGAACGACTTGTGTGTTCTTATGCTTCTTTTATTAAAAAACAAAACAAAACAAAACAAAACAAAACAACAAACAAAAAAAACCAGCCAAGCTTTAGAAATGTTGTTGTTCTAGAAGTAGCACAGCCAGACTCTAAAGTCAGGAAATTCTAGACTTAGATTTTCCTCGTAACTTATTTAATTCCATCCATGTATATATACAGTCTTCAGCTATGTGATCTTGCACTGTTTGTCTCACCTGGTTTTTTGCATCCCATGCACAGAACACAGATCCTCTGAGAATGAATAAGAGCTTTGTAGGAGAAAGGTCTGTGGCCTGCATTGTGCAGAAACCCTGCCTCTTTTTCTGTGAAAGTTAAAAGTATAAATATAAAAGCATAAAAGTTATATAACCACTTCTAAAAGTTCCATAATCAAGTTGAAAAACTGGCTCATGATAAAAACAAATGGATTACTCTCTTCTGATTCCAAAACCTAGAAATGCAGAATTGTGTGATCTATATTCCACCCCAAGCATTAAATTACCTTCTTAACAAAGCAGTCTGTGTAAGATAGCCAAGCCAATGGAAAACATAAGCATCTATTAATTTGACTTCTTTAGTATCTAATTTTAGGATCTGGCTATCACAGCAGAAGCCATGGTTCAAATGTGGATAGCTCCGCAGAAAGGCCACAGCCATGGATGTTGGAACCCTGAATTCTGAGAATTTCACTGTTTCTGCTTTAACAAGTTTTGATCCCCAAAAATACACCTCATTTGATCTTAAACCCTGGAAAAGACTTCCCCTGTAGTGTGATAACTTTGAAATTAATGCTGTATAGTTGAGGTTGTGTCACTAGGTGAATTAGGTAGAAGTGTAGAAAACAGTTGTGAAAATACTTAAAATTGTGAGAGCCCACAGGATAGACTAAGACACAGGAAGGTATCTTGATTCTCCTCTTTTTAAAGTTCAGGTACTGAGATGAAAGCTGTACACGGGAAACTCCATTTACTTACAAACTGGAGACCAGAATCTTCTCATGAGACTACACATGTATACAACAGCACAGCAAGTATTAAGTGGCAAATTTTTATGACAATTTTATCTATATTTTCTAAAATGGTCAAAATATTTTCTCATTAAATTAGAAAGCCGCACTGAGATTGTTGCTCATCCTGACAGACAGATTTCAAATTCATAACTTTCTATAGCAGCATGCGAACCACAAGGTTGTAGGTTGCTAGGAGAAAAGGAAGAAGACTTGAAAGTCAGAGACCCCAATGGGCAAAAGCATCAAAATGCAGGATTTGTGGACTCAGAACAGAAAATTACAAAAGAAATGCATATACAAAAGCTTTGATAGCATAGTTTAAACATGCACATTTTTATGTTCCTGATTCTACACTGATCATAATAATTTAAATAGATAGTATTGACAATAGAGACTTGCAAACTAAATTTCTCAATTAATGTCTGAATTAGAAAATAATTTTCTCACTTATTAACCTTTTGGATTCCCGCTAATACTGAATTTTTTACTTCCTGTTGACAAACTTGACAGAAACAGTATAAAATGCTTTCCTCATTACTTTTCCTAGTGAAGCAAGATTTGAGTGTGAAACTCTGCTGTGTGAAAAGGGCACAGAACTCAGTCCTTTCACTTCTTGCTATACAGTACACTTTTAGGCAGTATCTAATGAGGGGAGGATTTACCATCTTCTTTCAGAAGCTGTATTTTCAAATTCTTATATGTGTTATCAAAGACTTCTGCATTGTCAGTGCTTGCTTTATGTGGATTAGGCATATCTGGTATATCCTTCTTGGAGCTGTCTCTTAAAATATTAACTGAATCCCATGTTCTCTTTTCTTCCTGCACACAACCAGAGGAATCTGGGACTGGTTTGCAGACAGGCTCATAATTTATGAGTGCAACTGAGAACAGAGAAAGAAGTGGGAAAAAATGCTATGTGCTCTGAAACCTAACAATTCAACGCTTTTTTACTTTTATCTCTCTTTCTGGTTTACCCCTCCACTGTAAAATAGGGCTGCTGTAAAGATAAAGCTGTTACTAGTTTGTGAGGCACATACTAAGTGTAGCGAACAGTGCTGAGGGCTCATGAGGAGTTACATCTTCGTAGGATTTGGACACTGTAAGGTAAACAAAACATGCTACCATCCCCAGAGGAAGAAGGGATTAAAATACTAACTCTTTGCTTATTAAGTGAATTTCATTCATGTTGAGGGTTGAATAACATGTCATGTGAAAAAAGCTATCATGATCATGTAAAACCTCCATAATAAACTGAGAGGATCTGGTGGCTGTATTGCAAATTTCACAATGGTATTTTCCAGGCATTTTGTGGCTCATTTGTAAATCTTTACTATACTTACTTTACCATTTAATAGATTCTTTTTTCTAACAGTTTTGTCTTAGGAAATGAAGATCATAAAAAACCTCTTTATCTAACCACTGCAACTATTGACCATTTTGTCATGCCAGCTCTAAACCAATTTGATATGCATGTTTTCAAGTAATTTCAAGCAATCAGATGTGTTTTAACAGTAATTGTTAACTGTAAAACATTCTTTTCTTTTGATAGATACAATACAGAACATAGAACAAGTATTAAGTAAGTACTTTATAACATGTACTGTGTATCCCTTCAGTCTTCTTAATGCCAGTAGGACTATCCACATAGCCTTACTTATGCATAGATGTACCTGTACAATTGACATGACAGGATGTTCTTTGGAAACATGCAAAAAAAAAAAATAATGAAGAAAGTAGAATGTACTTTTTGTTAGCCAACCATAACCTCTCACTAAATAAATCCCACAATGTCTAACAGAATATAAGAATTAAGAATTCAAGATAATTCAGCTTACTGTTTAGCTTAGATGTAGAAACAGTAACTAAAACTTCACAAGAAAACAAACTCAGGTGAGCTGAAAAAGGATTCCAGTACAAAATTCATGTATCAAGCTGAGGGGACCAACTGGGAGAAAATAAATAAAAAGAAAAAACAAATAAACAAACAAAACCCCCAAACAAGAACCCAAACAAAACTCTTCTGGGGATACTAGGATCCCAAGTAGACACTAAAAGAAAAATACAAAAAGTAATTTTCACTTGTATGTACATATCAATAGCAGAAATAACCAAAAAAGCCAACCTGTAAAACTGCTCCTTATGTCCTACCACGGGGTTCCTAGCTAAGATTGCTCAGAAACCTCCTGTTCACAACATTTGAAATAAGGTCGACATTGTCTATATTGGAGCATGACCACATATTGAATTCTCACCACTTTCACATAAAATACTATTTTCAAAACAGTCCTCAAATATTAAAGTAGTTGTTAAATATATGCAGAAGAAAATATTGTGGAAATTCAGGAGTTATCACTTCCAGTACCAAAAATCCAGGTATCTGCTTAAGGACTTGGTCAAAGTCCCACATGTTCGTTTATTTGTTTGTGTATTTGATAGAATCTCCTGTTCTGGACTGAACAGTAGTTTACATATCCTATAGTCACAGTGAAATAAAGAAGTTGGCACCACTGATAAAAGACTGATCTCTACAGAACGAGTAAGGGCATTAGAAAATTGTTGGATTGTAGAACTTCCAAGCACAGAACTGCCTTTTTTGCAGTGCTTGACCATCTCTTGCCTAACACACAAAGTTCATCAAGGTAAATTAAAACAGAAAAGCAAGTCTTAGACTCTAAAACTATTAAACATTTCCATATCACAAAAGGTGGCATTTGCATTAATAATCTCATCTCTCCTGCCACAATTATTTTAAATCTGAACAAATTTGAACAGTCCTTTGAGAGGACTAGGAGCTACTGATGACTAGATCTGTTATTTCAGTAGCAATGAATGAAAAACATGGAATAAATGTATTATAAAAATCAACAGCAGTGAGAGCAATAAGCAGATACACAGTGTCACAGAATACACACATACATTCTAGCAAATCAACACTTATGTACAAATCAAGTGGTGCCGTTAAAACTCAGTAAGTTTCTGTCAGTATGCAGATCTCTAGAGAGTCTCTGATCAGTGACACATCTAAATGAAAAGTCTATAGAATACATTTATATTTGTTTTAGTTTTTAAGCTCTCCTATTTAGTTCAAAAATCTTGAAGAGATAATTTTAGGGTTCGTGTTTTGAATCCCAGAAAAAACATCTTCTTGTTGATCAGAATAACTCCCAATGTTCATAAAAACTTCAGTATTGTTTTTTCTTTAAAAACGTACCCTAAGTTGCTTATCAGCTATTCCACGCGCTTAAACTATGTAGCCCCTGTGAAATGAACTATGCTAACTGACAAAACAAAAAAAAAAGATTCAAGTAGACAATATGAGCTTTAAAGCTCTCTGAAAAAGCTTAACATCCCCAAAGTTATACACACACGTATCTTTATCTATAGCCATATTAATCTAAACATATGCACAGAGCTTGTCTCTCCATCTAATAAAATATTTAATACTATATGCTTTACTTTCAATATGAAGAACACAATTTCTTTCATTTCTGTTTAGAAACAGAACTGTACGTTTCTCTCCATAGGGAAAAAAAAGTAAAAGACAAGGGAAGTGAAAATGAAGTAATCTTAACTATGGGGAGGCGGGGCATGCAGAGCTAAAGCAATGAATCATTTTACCCTTAGGACTATCTGTATCAGAGTTTTTCTGAAAGCTCTATGTTACCTACATTTCCTTCTTCAAATTATTTTAAGTTCTGTTTCAGCTGAGGGCGAGGAGGGTGGAGATTACAAAAGAAAAGCAATTCAACATTAATGGATTCGTATGAAACACAAGAATCTGTATCTTGCTTGTTCTTACATCTTCTCAGGTGTCACTCGGTTGATGACTCGCAACACTAATTCTTATTTTTGTCTGAGGTAGGCTGTAACACTCAGAATAACATCACCTCCGGCTACTGTTTTAATAAACTTCTGAGAAAGTTGGGTGGCGACGACCAGCACGCCGGGCCGGCTTTGAGGCGCCTGTGCTCGGGCCAGCGCCGCAGGTAGGGGCAGCCCGGGAGAGTGGGCGGAGGCAGGGACAGGGCACGGTCAGGGCCAGTGGCAGGTCAGGGGCAGGGGCAAAGCCGGCGCAGGCCAAGGGCAGCATCCCTGGTCCGCGGCACCTTGACCATTAGGCTGGCCGGTCTCTCCGGGGACCCCCGGGCAGCCTCCCAGCCGCCCTTCCCTCCGCCTCCAAACCCTGCCAGTTCAAACGGAGGAACCCTCCCGCCTCCAGACCCCTCATCCTCCCGCAACAAGGCCGCCACACTGCTCGGTCTGCGACCCGCCCCGCCACTGTCCTCCGGGGTCGCAAGCCCCGCGATGACCCCCACGGACCCGACCGCGCCCCCGCGCAGGGGGCCCCGCTGCCGCCGCGCTGCCCCTACCTGTGCCCGCCTCCGTCACCTGTTGCCCGGCTGCCTCCATCGGCGCAGCCCCCCGGCGCCTCCTCCCGCTCCGGCGGAGCCAGGGGCTTCTCGGGCTCGCGGGCCACCTCCATCCCGCCGGGCACCGCCTCCGCCTCCTCCTCCTCTTCCAGGGACTCCACGTAGAAGACGGTGCGGGGCGGCGGCGGTCCCGGGCCGTGCCCCGCCGCCGGCCGGCTGCCGGCGGGCAGCAGTGTCCCGTTGGGCGGGCTGGCCGTGGTGGCCGCCGA